>JAODAL010058347.1:0-22142 GCA_025379985.1 Phyllomedusa bahiana
GTGGCTTTGGGGGCCGTGACCTACACCAAAATCATTGTCCATTGTCTGACCTCAAAGCTGCTGCGTGGCTGCTGCCGTGACCTACCACTCTGTCAAAATTTCCACTGTCTTTACCCCATGCTGCGCTCCGTGACCCCACACTGTGTCATTGTGCCACTCTGTGACCTATTCCTGTTTTTGCCCCTCCAAATGTCATTGTCCCTGTCTGACCTCTGCTGCTGTGGCTGCCGCCGTCACCTCCAGCTCTGTCACTAATGTTACCAAGCCCAGCTTGTTTTTTTTTCCAGCTTTCTCTGGGATGGTTTATCAGGCAAAATTCCCGTTTCATTTTTTTGGTCAGTTTTGCCCTCTTAATGCCCAGGGAATTTTATAGTGAAGTGATTCTAAGAGCGGCGCAGTAATGTGCGTGTCATACTAAAACACAACATTTTATGATGACCACACCAAGCTCCCTCTCATATTTTAAAATGGCACAACGTTCTAAACAGCACCCTGCAGGCTCTGTGCAGCCAAATTTTCTTTTTTTAACGTGATTCTCCCAAGTAATTCGGAACGAAGTTTTTTTTTTTGCGAGAAAACGGCAAGTGAACGAAACAATTTCGGGGAAATTCGCCCAATCTAGTGGTGACACAAAAAATTTCCGTTTTCACATTTAACTGCAAAGTAACTCTACAACAAACGTACTCGCCAAAGGAAAAAAAACTTTCTGAAATTTTTGGATAATAAAAGGTATTTTTGGGCACCTTCAATTCACCTGGGGCACAAAATTGCTGTATTCAAATTAAGCAAAGTGTCATAACAAAACTGGGTGCCCAAAGTGAAAAAACACGTATCTAAAAGTATTCCCGGATAATAAAAGGTATTTTTGGGGACCTTTCAATTCACCTGGGGGACAAAAAAATTGCTGATTCAATTTTAAGTGCAAGGGGTCAAAAACAAACTGGGCGCCAAAGGGAAAAAAACACGTATCGAAAATTTTTTCGGATAATAAAAGGATTTTTGGGGACCTTCAATTCACCTGTGGTGACTACAAAATTTGTATTAAATTTAATGCAAAGTGTTAAACAACAAAGCTGGCCCCGCCAAAGTGAAAAAAAAACGATCGGGAAAAGTATTCGGGTAATAAAAGGGGATTTTTTTGGGACTTTTTCAATTCACCTGTGGTGCTACAAAATTGCTGTATTCACATTTAAGTGCAAGGGGCCTCAAGAACAAAACTGTAGTGCGCCAAAGGAAAAAACACAATCTGAAATGTATTCGGATAATAAAAAGGGATTTTTGGCACCTTTCAATTCCCTTTGGTGACTTTCAAAAATTCTGTATTCACATTTAAGGCAAGTCCTCAATGAAAAAAGCTGTTGCGCCAAAGTGAAAAAAAACACATCTGAAAGATTCGGATAAAAAAGTTTTTTGGGCACCAAACCATTCACCTGTGTGACTCAAAATTCTGTAAACAAATTTAACTGCAAAGTAATCTATAACAAAGCTGGTGCGCCAAAGGGGAAAAAAAACGTATCGAAAGTATTCGATAATAAAAGGATTTTTTGGGACCTTTTTAATTCCCTGTGGGGACTACAAAATTGCTGTATTCACATTTAAGTGCAAGGTTCCCAAATGAACAAAGCTGTAGTGTGCCAAAGTGAAAAAACAGTATCTGAAATGAAATTCGGATAAAAAAAAAAAAAGGTATTTTTGGGCACCTATCAATTCACCTGTGGTGACTACAAAATTGCTGTTTCAAATTTAACTGCAAAGTAGATCTAATCAACAAAGCTGGCCTGCGCCAAATTGAAAAACACGTATCTGAAATGTATTCGGATAATAAAAGGTATTTTTGGAACCTTTCAATTCAACTTTGGTGACTACAATATTGCTGTATTCAACATTTAAGTGCAAGGTGCCTCAATGAACAAAGCTGTAGTGCGCCAAAGTAAAAAAAACACTTATCTGAAATGTTTTCGGATAATAAAAGGTATTTTTGGCACCTATCAACCTGTGCTGACTACAAAATTGAGGGAAATTCTAATTTACCTGCAAGGTGGCTATATCAACAAAGCTGGAATGGGCAAAATTGAAAAAGAACAACCTATCTGAAATGTATACTGATAAAAAAGTGAGATTTGCCCCTAACAAAGAGACCTCAGTTACTAGAAAAGATGTCTATCCTAATATAAGTTTAGGCTGCCCAATATCCAGGAAATATTTCAATAGAAAACTGTTAATAATAAAGCTATTGCAGTGCAATGTCTACACTAATTCCCTTGGGTGAACTATATCCAGTATTCTTTAAGAGCTTGTCTGCGTTCTTCCGCGGGACCCCCTCCCCGTCCCCCCCCTTTGACTTTACAGCGGTAGATGCCCTTTTAAAATTCTCTAACTACTTTAAAAATCTTCAAATCTCTGTCTAACTAAGTTGTAAGGATCACAGCAACAGTAGAGCTTTCTCTGTGAAAAAATAGAAAAATTTTCGCTGAGCGTTTGGGACACAGGCAGAGCGCACTCCTACTGCTATGAGACGCTGACAGCCCTGATCATGAACGGGAAGGGGTCATGTTCTATGTTAAACAACGAGGTAATGTGATTTTTTCCAGCCAATCGCAACAAATTACACATCCCATTTCATGACGTTGCAAAACACACATCCCACCCTGCTCTATTCTTTTAAGCTGATTTGCTGGCCGCCAAAATGACAGGAAGCGCCAAAAATGGCGCGAATAAATAGATGATGCACAGATTTTAACCTAAATTATTGCGTGATCTAAAAAATCTGATCAACATAAAAACTGTGCCGATTTCAACTTTGTCGATAATAATCGCTCAACACTAGTTACCAAATATTACAATCTGGTTGTCATAAATAAAGTTCTGGGAAATACTGTATCTGAAACAAACATGAATTCACTGTAAGGGGGTGTCCCCATGGCACAGGACAACTACCAGTCGGTTTATCCGACCGGTATTTGTCCTGTCTTCGTGCTATGCACACGGCCGCAGGGGGACGATTTTTCTCTGCGGTTTGCAGAGAAAAGCCATCCTCCTACACATAGGCATGTTCATATTCCGTCCGAAAACTGGACACAAGAATGACATATTCTATGTTTTTCGGACCGCTGGTGGTCTAAAAAGCCGCCTGGCGGAAAATCCGTGCAGTGGGGGCCGCTGCATGGATTTTCCATTAAGTTCTGTGTAAAAGTTTATCAGCCGCTTTCCAAAACCGAGAACTGGCTGAAAAACCGTGCCGTGGGGACATGGCCTAACTTAGCTCGTTTTTTTTTACATGTTCAACTACTATGTTTTGAAAAGCATTATCTTATTTAAGAAAATTACAAAGTGATATAGTATTAATTGTCATGCAGCCATTGTAACTACGGTTGTCAACATTTCCTTGAAAAGTATTGGTGAAAAGGCGGTGTGGTTTGGGGTCGTAGTGTGATTATGGTATGCGGCATGGCTCTTTACAGCAGTCAGGGCATTATTTTGTGTTTTTTTTAAGAATTTTAAGGAGTGTTTAAGAAGAGCACAAATATAGTAGATACAGTGGGCCAAATGTATGAAACAAGAAGCGCCAGTTTTCTGGCATGAAGGCAAAAATAATGTTGCTGGCCATGTCCATATCTCCATGTACAAGAGATTTGCACCAAAAACTGTTGCACCGTACGACATATTAGACACGGAAGATTAGACACATTTATAAATAGTTCTCGACAGAATTTGCCACAAAATTATCATATTAATCCATGTCATTTTCAAACTGGTGTTGTTCTGAGACAATGGCACTTACAATGCGCCATATTTATGAAACGGCATACAATACTCTTATACGTATTGATCAATGCTACACTAACGAGACCTACCACTGTCTAGACTTAGACAGTATTAATGCATCTGGCCCAGTCTCTTTTGGACTTCATTTGGTCTATTTTAGGGCAGAATTTCCTTTATGCATTAGACAGGTATTAGACCACACTTTTGTGACTGGCAAATAGAGCACATATCGCAAGTGGAATAGCTTAAACTTCAAATAAAAGATACTATATACTAAATTTGAACTTTAGAACCCTATGGTCCCTTTATGGATTAATATATATGGGTTAATATATAGATTTCTAAGTAAAACAGTGGACTTCTGCACACCTAATGATCTAGACCAGTGAGGGGGTTAATATAGTTGAAAGGTTTGTCAATAAAAGGTCATTTTTATAATACTGTTTAGGCATCACATATATTGTATCTGAATTTCAATGCCCTCTTTGGTCTATAGAACCTATGGCCCATCTCTGCTACATGAAGAGGCTAAATATGGTCCATGGGGGAGAAAGGTGTAAGGGTTGGTGCTGAATACCTGGTAGTTTGTGCCTTTTGTGCCTGCCTCATCACTGTGCTGCAATAGCAGAACAGTTCAGTTTAACTCCTTAGATTCTGAGTTTAATGTTAACCAAGGCATTTAAGTGGTTAGACAGAGGGAAATTGTCCATCTCAGTATAGAGAGGGTAGGGCCATTCTGCTGACAGGCATTATACATTGCAATACAGAACTATTGCAAAGTATTTATGTCATTTCATAATAAGTGCTTTATTATGAAATGCATTTAAAAAAAACAAGTTTAACCCCTTCCCGACATTCGATATAAGTTTACATTATAGTCAGATAAGGGTTATTGACGTATATTCACGTCATGACAATCACATCGGCTCAAAAATAGAACCTATGCAATCTTTGTGGGAAACTAGCTATACATTACAGCTTAGGTCCCGCAGCATCAGCCAAGACCAGAGTGGCCAACTAACCCCTTAGTTGCCATGGTCAAATGCGATCAGTGCAGCTAAGGGAAAGACAGAGGGGGAGAGCTCCCTTTGTCTCCATCTGCACACCGCAATGCAAACACGAGGTGCCCATGGCTGCTATGACTACCCATAATCCTAATAAAGGCTAGCAAGTTCTCTTTGACATCACCATGCCCAGCCGTACCCAAAGGGCACAGCCAGGCATGGTGATTGACAGCTAGAGCTACAATACATAGTAGTATACTTATTTAATGCTATGAATTGTAGCAGCAATCTAATAGAACTCTAAGTCAAGTCCCCTATTGGGACAAGTTAAAAAAAAAGTGAAAGTAAAAAAAATAAATAAACACACTCAAATAAATAAAACACGTTCACTACCTTTTCCCCATTCCAAACAACAACCACCCAAAAAATATCAAAAATAAAAAATGTACACATATTTGGTAACGGCGCATGTAAAGACCTAGGGAGACATGTATGAAAGGGTTTTTCACCTTCTTCTAATGTAGTGCGGCAAAAGTAAGCAGGCTGTGATGTATAATGCACCAGACAAATGTGTTAGGCGCATTGTTCATAAGACTCGACACTTTCTAATGCAATGTGGCATTTTGGGGGCGTGTCGCACCACTCTTGTTATATTAGACATATATATGAATGCAGGTCGGCAAAACTAGGTGCATTACTGTTTGAACAGGCAGACCTATTTCAATGTGGTCTGCCAGAGTAGTCGAAGTGAAACTAGATTTGCTGTTAGGGCAATAAATGTCCATTATTTCTCAACTTACAACAGTACAACAATAAAAAGTAATTTATGATAATTATAAAGATATAAACAACGAAATTATTTAAATGTAATAAAAAAAATTCATATAAAATAAATATAAAAATATATAATATCGAAAAAATATGAAAATATCTCCTATACAATTATTTAAAATTAATAGAATCTAAAACAAATTTTACATTAAATAACCCACTGATGTTGTTGTTCAGATATTTAAATTTTTACTACATTAAATTTGAAATTTATTTTTGCTGCTCTCACCCTTTATTCTACATACAGCAAGAGCCAGCACAGCACAGATCACCAAGCAAGATCATTACCATAGTTTCTATTCATTGACATGCTATTCTAATGACTTTTCTTTTATTTCCAGCCTATCTATAGCCTTTATACATGTTTGGTGCATTACTAATGCGCCAAAGTTATGTAATGCGCCAAACAAACAGGCGAGGCGCAATGAACTTTAGACACCATTTATAATCACACAAAAAACACTTTTATACATTCAGGCACATTATACACTGAAAACGAGACTCGATAATTCACTTCGAAGCGCCGTCCTTCATACATGTCTCCCCTAGTCTTTAAATCTATCACATTATTTAACCCCTACAATGAATGGCGTAAAAAAAAATAAAACAAAACAATGGCAGAATTTTTTTTTCATCCCAAAGCACATAAAATGGAATAAAAAGTGATTAAAAAGTCATATAAATGCCAAGGGATTACCAATCAAAACGAAAAATAAGAAAATAAAAAGATATGGCTATCAGAAGATAGCAGTGCATAAATATTGCTTTACACAATTAAAACACTTTTTTTTTAAGTTCTAAAACATAAAAAAACTATATAACTTGGGTTGCATCGAACCACAGAGTTAAACTAACACTGCACAGTGAGCACTGTAAAATTTAAAAATAGAAAACACTACCAGAGCTATTGTATTTTCTTCATCCTGACTTCCCAAAAAACAGATTAGAAAGAGATCAATTAGTCAAGTTCCTCCAAAAGAAATGATACCGATGAAAATGGGAACTCTACCTGCAAAAATTAAGCCACTATACAGCTCCATACACGGAAAAAAAAGCTACGGCTCTCAGACCATGGCAATGTAAAAATGTGTTTTCATTTAGAAAAAGTGTTTTTATGGCGTAAAAGCAGTAAAACATAAAAAATATACAAACTGGGTATCACTGTAATCGCATGAACCTGCTGAGTAAAGTTAACATGTACTACAACTGTAAAAAATAAAAATAAAAAACTATCGTTATTCCTGAATTTTATTTATTCCACCTTTCAAAACCTTGAAAAAAGTGATCAAAGTATCACATGAACCCATAAGGGAACCATTAAAAACATCTACTCATCCCACAAAAAGCAAGCCCTTACTCTGCTCTGTATACAGAAAAATCTAAAAAGTTATGGCTGTCAGACTATGACAAAATAAAAAAGCTATTTTTTTTTACAAGAGCATTTCTATAGTGTTCAATTAGTAAAACATAAAAAAAACTATGTAAAATTTATATTGTTGTAATTGTACCAAATTCCATAACAAAGTTATCATGTCATTTATACTGCATGTCTAAAGATGTAAACAAAAAAACAATGACAGAAATTGTATTTTTTTTTCCATTTTTATGGCTTAATGCGAAAGAAACTGTGAAACACAAGTGAGCCCGAAATTCATAATGCACAGATGTGTTTCCTGCTGATTGTTGCATATATAATGTGGTTACTTCTTTAAAGTTTCACCTGTATGGTAGTTTGAGAGCTTGACAATTGCGAAATGGCATCCACCAAAATCTGTGTTCCAACAGTCATAGTTTGGGGTGCTCTTTTTTTTTAGGATAAAAACTGTGAAAATTAAACATTTTCAACATTTTATTGGAAAACATAGAATTTTTCATTTTCACAGTCTAATGTTACAAAAATCTGTGAAACATCTGTGGGGTCAATATACTCACTACACCCCAGAATATATTCCTTAAGTGGTGTAGTTTCCAATATGAGGGGTGTTTATTAAGTTTTAGTAGCAAAGATGTCTGCAAACCTGTAATGGCGCTGTAACGGTCAGTGGTAGTGGTTCCTCTGGACCACCACAAGCGATGGTAATAGCCACGCCAGGGAGCAGAGTCTAAGTAGGTCCGGTTTTCACCAGAGCCCGTCGCAAAGCGGGATGGACTTGCTTCGGCGGATTGCTACCAGGTCCTTACCCCTAACGTAACTTGCTTGTGGCAGCGGCCTTGGTGCAGCAGGGTACAAAATCGTGAAGCAAGCTCGTAGTCGGGGACAGGCAGAAAGGTCAGGACAGGCGGCAAAGGTTCGTGGTCGAGGGACGGAGGCAGAAAGATACGGTACACAGTAAAGGCAACAAGACACGAGTCAAGAGAACGCTTCCTCTCTAGGCTCGGGGCACTATCGATTCGGCAAGGTGCTAAGGAAGGGGCAGGGCTTAAATAGGGTCAGCGCCCGGTGAGACCAATCACTGGCACACTGTCCCTTTAAATTTGCCTGTAGTACCGCACGCACGCCCTAGGGGGCGAGCGCACACCTGGCCAGCAGCAGGAGCGCACGCCGGGATGAGAACAGGAGCGTGGCGAGGTAAGTGGACATCAGAGCTGCGGACTGAGGCGCCAGCCGCAGCTGAGGATGCTGCGGAGGTGCAAGTGTGCCTGAGACCCAACGCGGGGGTCGCAGGGACACCCGTAACAGTCGCCTAAAGAAAATCCTATCCTGAGGCTTGTGATTCAGTCTAATAGCGTACTATGGGCACATATGGGCAGAATCAGAAAAATCAATATTAAGTTGTATTTCCTTGTGTTCCAATAAGTAATAGATAGAAATGGAAAATCCCCAAAAAATGAATTTTTTAAATTTTACCTCTACTATGCTCTAATTTCTGTGAAACAACTAGAGGCTAAATGAACTTCTTAAATGCTGCTTTGAATATTTTTAGGAATGCAGTTTCTCAGGTGGTCATTTATGGGGGTCTCTAACATACAGGCCCCTCAAAGTCATGTTGGAACTGAATTGGTACATAAAAAATTCTCTTGCAAATTTTAATTAAAATGTGAAAAATTGCTATTTAATTTATAAGAAACCAAATGTCATAAAACAATAAAAGGATATTAAAAAATTATGGCAACTTAACGTAGACATATGATAGATGCTAGTTGCTAATAATTTTTGAACGTTGAAAATGACAAATTTTTGTAAATTTTCGTAACATTTTGGCATTTTTCACAAATAATCAAGGATTGTATAGATCAAAATTTATTAGTAACAAACACAATGGGCCACATGTATGAAAAGTGTCAAGGTCTAAAATTCACTTTGTTGCCCATAGCAACCAATCAGAGTGCCTCTTTCCTTTTTTCAGAGCACCATATGAAATGAAAGAGGCACTCTGATTGGTTGCTTTGGGCAACAAAGTGAATTTTAGACCTAGACAGTTTTCATACATGTTGCCCAATGTGTCATGAGAAAACAATCTCTGAATCAAGTGGATAGATAAATGTATCAAAAAGTTATACATAAAGTGACACGATAAAAAAAATGGGGCTTTGTTACAGAGGTCATAACTGACTGTGGCGGTAAGAGGTTAATACAATGATCGATAATATAAAAGAAGAAAAAAGCAAAAATCACGTTTTCCCTAATGAGGAAAAACTAATCCACTAACACACTAGCAGGGCAAAATAATAATTACTTTTCTAAACTCTTTTCTTGACAAATCCTTTCCCTTCATTTGAAGTTATCTAAAGATGAGACGCCTTGACCTGAGCTTTGTTCAGACACATAGCAGATTACAGTCATGACAAATTTGGTTTGTCACTACTGTGGATAAAAGAAGGTAATAAAACACAAAAATGTATACCTTTTCTCTTTAGCTGTGTACCATTTATCAGTGGCAATATGACACGAAGCAATATCATTTCTTAATTTACAATAATTTTCATAGATTAAAACAAGACACTAGATTTACTTTTCTATTTTTTTTCTATTCCCTGTGTTACATGTTGAAGGGGAAAATGAATCCCTCTGAGACCATTACCATATTCCATTCCTAAGAAGGAGCATTACAATAAGTATGATGAAGGTCTTCTGTATTGTCTCATCTACTTTTCATTATGGTACTACTTATTATTAATAGACCATCCCTTACACTATTATACCTTTAATAATGTGCCATTCAGTCTGTTAAAATCATAATCTGTAATAATACGTGCAGTAATCATTTATATCGAGAGTGAAGGCCAGTGCTGCTTCTGAGCTGAGTAATTCCGAAAAGTAGCAGTTAGGCTATGTTCACACCATGTTTAGATATCCATTTCACAACATGCTTAAAGGGAATCTAATCACCATTATATTTTTAACTAATTAAAATTAAATACTGATGCATATTTTTTTCTTCCATTTCACAACATGCTTAAAGGGAATCGAATTACAATTATATTTTTAACTAATTAAACCAAAATACTGATACATATTATTTTCTTCTTAACTATTTTAATTTTCTGATCATATATAGATAAGACGATACACAAGGTGCCATTTATACAGATACGTGTGGTGCACCATGCTGGCTTATGCCTCTACCATGCGATTGAGTGGGCTGCACAGCCCTTTTTTACATATCCAACACAAAATACTTACACCGTCTGCTCCCCAGTATTTTGGGCAAAAAAATGACATGCTGAAAAAATATCAAATATGAGGTATTAGTTGATACAGTGGCCAGGATATTCCCAAGTTCACAAACTACATCAAGGTTCCTCGTATCTTGCGAGTCCCTACACTAACCATTTACATTAAAAAAATCCCACAAAAATGGGACTAAATTTTCTTCAAAATCAAAATCAAACCAATTAAACATCAAACATATACTTCCGTCCAGCTTCCCGTTATTCCCAGCATCTCCCCGTCCTCACTGCAGCTGCACAAATTTACAAGGAGAGTCGCAATAATTCCCGATAATATTACATGCTAATGGCCTATTGCGGCTCCGCGGTCATTTACTCTGGTAACAACACAACCATTCAGCCCAGCAAGACCGTATATGTGTTTCTTATAGAACCCCTCCCTTTCTCTTTATTGGCTGGCTTGTTTGTTCCTCTTAAATTGAGGTCTGTGTCACTAGGAGAGATCCTGTTTTTTTCATGACAAAAATTTTCTAGTATTATAGCCATATAAGGGGCGAGGGCCGGTGAGCAGGTGCTGACGGCGGACACCTCCGTAGGCGCCGCTGCAGCGGAGACAGGAGCAGTGACAGGCGAGTAGGGGCTGCAGCAGAAGCACGGGCACAACCATGCGACACAACCTTCAAAATGTCCAATTAACATACCATGGGCGACATGCATGAAATTTGGTGTGTTAACACCAAATATCAGGCGCATAATAATGGCATAGAAGGTGCCTGATTTATAAACCCGCTCTACAGCTGGGTTCAGGCACATTCTAGTGCTAGGGCGACATTTATGGCTCAGGTAAACCACTTTGAAAGTGGTATACCTGTTCCAGCAGTAATGCGCCTAGAAATGACGTAGCGGAGCTATAAATCTATAGCTTCGTATGGTTCTAGTAAGCCCCGCCTCCCGCACACCCCCTGAGATTGGGCACATTACAAAGCGCTGCATTCGGTATGAACTGGGCTCCACCTGATATCGGCCTGAAAAGATGCCAGATATCTGGCGCAGCCGCGTTCATACATGACGCCCTGTATTTCTATCACATAAACATAAAGAAGCATACATTTTACAGCTGGAGTTTGTTGAAAGACTGCTGCCAAATACAACTTAGAATATAACTAATCAATAGTGTTGAGCGATTTTTATCGACAAAGTTGAAATCGGCAAGGTTTTTATGGTGATCGAAATTTTCAGATCATGCGATAATTAAGGTTAAAATCTGTGCATCATCTATTAAGATCGCGCCTTTTTCGGCGCTTCCTGTAATTTGGCGGCCAGCAAATCAGATTACAGAATAGAGCAGGGTGAGATGTGTGTGCGACGTCATGACTGGGATGTGTATGGTTGCGTTTGGCTGGAAAAAAATCAACATGACCTCGTTTACATAGAACAGCGTTTCCTGTTTCAGCCTCAGTGTCTCTCAGCGTCTCATAGGGATAGGACCTGCGCTCTGCCTGTGGCAAACAGCTCAGCGAAATTAGTCTATTTCTGCACAGAGAAACCTCTACTATTAAGCTGTGACCCTTTTCCAATTTAGTTAGATTAGGGATTTGGGGATTTTATGTAGTTAGCGAGATAATTTTAAATCAGCATATACCGCTGTAAAATCCGGCGGGGGGGGGGGGGCCCCCGGGCGAACAACAGACAAGCTCTATCTATAAAGAACACTGGATAAAGTTCACCAAGGAACTTAGTGTAACATTGTAGTGGAATATCTTTATTATTAACAGTTTGCTATTGAAATATTTCCTGGATATTGGGCAGCCTGAACTTATTTTGGATAAACATCATTTTTATAACTGCAGGTCTCTTTGTTAGCTGCAAAACTCCCTTTTATTATCAGTATACTTTTTCAGATAGGTTTCATTTTAAATTTTACCCATTACACCTGTGACTGTTGATATATCCACCTTGCAGTTAAATTACAATACAGCAATCTTGTAGTCCGCACAGGTTGTTTGTTCCCAAAAATACCGTGTATCGTACGGAAAACAATCAAGTTACGTTTTTTTTGACTTTTGCGCACCCAGCATTGTTCATTGACGCAGCATCTAGTAAATTTTTAAAACGCAATTCTATATTCACCACGGTTTGAATTGAAAGGTCAAAAAATATCGTTTATTATACCAAAACATAACAGTTACGTGTTTTTTGCACCTTTTGCCGCACACCAGATCAAAAGGGGGAAAAAAATTGTTCTATTGACGCGCCCAGCTTTTCTTTAGGGTTAAAATCTTAAAACAGCAATTCTATATTCACCACAGGTGAATTGAAAGGTGCAAAAAATACGTTTATTATATCAAAACATAACGTTACGTGTTTTTTGACTTTTGCACACCCAGCATTGTTCATTAAACGCAGCATCTACGTAAATCTTAAAACAGCAATTCTATATTCACCACAGGTGAATTGAAAGGTGCAAAAATAACCGTTATTATATCAAAACCAAACAGTTACTTGTTTTTTGACTTTTGCACACCCGCATTGTTCATCTGACGCAGATCTAGTAAATCTTAAAATAGCAATTTATATTCCCACAGGGGGAATTGAAAGGTGCAAAAAAATACCGTTGTTATTATACGAAAACATAACAGATACAGACATAACAGACTCCTTTTTCCTGGCACTTTTTAATCTGGGGGTCAGACAGGTTTAATGGTCATACTGCGGTCCAGGACAGGTATAGTCAAGTCCAGTGAAACTAAAATGGTGGTTGAAAGACTCCTTTTTCCGGCACTTTTTAATCTGGGGTCATGCAGGTTTGGGGCTCATTGCTGTGGCCCAGGACAGGTATAGTCAATGTCCAGTTCAACAAAATGGTGGTTGAAAGACTCCTTTTTTCGGCACTTTTTAATCTGGGGTCATGCGGGTTTTGGGTATCTGTGGCCCAGGACGGGGACAGTAATGTCCAGTTCAACTAAAAGTGGTGGTTGAAAGACTCCTTTTTTCCGGCACTTTTTAAAACGGGGGGTTTCAGACAGGTTTAATGGTCATTTTTGGGGCCCCGGACAGGACAGTTATTATGTCCAGTTCAACTAAAATGGTGGTTGAAAGACTCCTTTTTGCCGCACTTTTTAAATCTGGGGGTCATGCAGGTTTGGGGCTCATGCTGCGTTCCAGGACAGGGATATTCAATGTCCAGTTCAAGTAACATGATGGTTCAAAATCATACTGCCTTCTGGCACTTTTTAATTTGTGGGGATGCAGGTTTAAGGGTCAGCTGTGGTAAAGAAAAGGATAGTGGAATGGTCTGTGACTTTTTTTTCTGTGATTTTATAACCTAAGTGTGTTGCCTAAGATGTAGCACGTATCCATTTGACTGTTGTGGATGTTAATTTCAGCTTCTCCAGCCTTGTTTGGGGTATTAATGAAGGTGTTGTTGCTCTCCCTTAGACTTTAATGGTAATCGCTCATAATCGATGCTCACTATCGAAAAACCTTATCGATAGCGGCCGCTATCGACTATCGCTCGATCTCGATAGCCAACGCAATCGCTCAACACTACTAATCAAGCTACAGATATAGCAAAATTTTATTTAACAGATAATGATATCATGATATAATTTTGAAAGCCTTTCAGGGGCTTTTGTTTGGAGATAAGAGTAGTGTTGAGCGATTATAATCGACAAAGTTGAAATCGGCACGGTTTTTAGGTTGATCGGAATTTTCCGATCACGCGATAATTTAGGTGAGAATCTGCACATAATCTATGACTATCGCGCCATTTTCAGCGCTTCCTGGCATTTTGGCGGCCAGCAAATCAGCTTAGAGCATAGAGCAGGGTGAGCTGGGTGTGCAACGTCATGACTGTGATGTGTATGGTTTTTCATTGGCTGGAAAAATCACATGACCCTCATTTTACATAGAACAGCCCTTCCTGTTTCACTCAGTGTGTCAGTGTGTCTCATAAGAGCAGGACGTGTGTTAGCTTCTCCTCAATACAGCTCAGTCAGAGACACAGTTCTCTTTGTTCACACAGGGCAACTTGCTTTTAGCTGTGAACATTAGAACATAGGTAGATTAGAGAATTTCAGTTCTTAGTTAGTTACGCTGAGACTTTTAAAGACCCACCTTGTACTTACATGCTGTTGTATTTCATAGGTACAAAAACCACCTTTTATTATCCGTACACAATTTAAAAAGGTTTTTTTCACTTTGGCGCAGGCCATTTTTGTTCAAAGACCCACCTTGTACTTACATTAGGTACAGAAATTTGTTAGTAATTGCTGTTGTATTTCATAGGTCAAAAACCACCCTTTTTTTTTATCCGTACACAATTTTTTAATTATGTGTTTTTCACTTTGGGCAGGCCATTTTTGTTCAAAGGGCCCACCTTGTACTTACATTAGGATACAGAAATTTGCTATAATTGCTGTTGATTTCATAGTACAAAAACCCCTTTTATTATCCGTAACACAATTTAATTTAGGTTTTTTCACTTTGGCGCAGGCCATTTTTGTTCAAAACCCACTTGTACTTACATTAGGATACAGAAATTTGCTTGTAATTGCTGTTGTATTTCATTGGTGCAAAAAACCCCTTTTATTATCCGTACACAATTTAAATTTGGTTTTTTTTCACTTTGGGCAGGCCATTTTTGTTCCCAAAACCCAACTCTTGTACTTACATTAGGATACAGGAAATTTGAGTAATTGCTGTTGTATTTCATAGGTACAAAAAAACCCCCTTTTAATTTTCCGTACACAATTTAATTGGTGTTTTTTTAACTTTGGCGCAGGCCATTTTGTTCAAAGACCCACCTTGTACTTACATTAGGATACAGAAATTTGTATAATTGCTGTTGTATTTCATAGTACAAAAAACCACCCTTTTTTTATCCGACACAATTTAATTAGGTTTTTTCACTTTGGCGCAGGCCATTTTTGTTCAAAACCCACTTGTACTTTCATTAGGGTACAGAAAAATTTTTTAGTAATTGCTGTTGTATTTCATAGGTCAAAAAAACCTTTTATTATCCGTACACAATTTAATTAGGTTTTTTTCACTTTGGCGCAGGCCATTTTTGTTCAAAGACCCATCTTGTACTTATATTACGATACAGAAATTTGCTAGTAATTGCTGTTGTATTTCATTGGTGCAAAAACCACCTTTTATTATCTGTATAACATTTAAATAGCTGTATTGCACTTTGGTTTGCCCCAGTTTTTTGCAAATAGCCACCTTCTGCTTAAATTTGGATACAGAAATTTCTTAGTTACTGTTGGCATATTTCATTGGTGCAAAAAACACCGTTTGTTATCCGTATAACTTTTAAATAGCTGTATTGCACATGGTGCGGCCCTAGTTTTTTTCAAATAGCCAAGTTGCACAACAATTCTGATAGAAAAATTTTCTAGCAACTGTTCTCTTTTGTCATTGCGGCAAAAAACGCAATTTCTCATCCGTGTAACTTCTGAATAGTTTTATTGCGCTCGGTGAATCTCAGTTTGGCGCAGATAGCGCACTTGTATGATAGTTTGTTGAAAACTATCAATTCCTAGTCCTACTGGGCAGTTGTAAATCCCTGGGACTGAAGGAAGAACACTGTTGATTTTGTCTTACAGTTCTTCCACCAGACCGCATTTCACAGGTATTCGCTAGAAACAATTCAGTTTCTAATCCTAGTTGGCTGTAGGAAATTAGAGGGATTTAAGAATAGCTGTGATTTGCTGTCTTTCAATAAGAGACTGTCAAAAACTCTTCCATACCTTCTTAAATTTTTATCTTTCTGAACATGGAGCGAAATGCAGGTGGTAAGCGAGCAAAGAGGGGTGTAGGACATGGAGGTAGAGGTACGAGAGAAGGTTCTCCTTCCAGTGCTTGCGACAACATGCAAGTCAGCAGATCGCCGGTTGCAGGACCGTCAGGCCTGTCATCACTGGGTTAGGGCCCTGTGAATCTCAGTAACGAACAGTATCGCCAATCTGTTCTTCAGTGGTTAATGCAACCTGCATCCAGCAGTCTTGCCTCCTCGTCCTCCCAGTCACGACCACTCCGGCCCTGCTAGCTGAACCTGCGTGATCCACGTTTACAGTCTCACCTGCCTTTACAAGTAATTTCCTCCAACCCACTTGACAGTAGAATGAAGGATTTTCAGACAGGCCTCGTTGACCTAGTGGGGACATCTGTTTCGTTTGCTTCACATTTTAATGTCCCGGTGGAACAATGTCACCAGTAGAATGGCAAGTAGCTCTAGCAGCAGCAGTAATGGAAAACGAAATGAATTGTTTTTTAATATAGTTTATTTCTTATTGAGAATTTTTATGATTATGGTCCATAAGGGTCATGCTGCAGTCTAGGACATGGATAGTCAATGTCCAGTTTAACTGAAATGGTGGTTGAAAGACTCCTTTTTTCGGGCACTTTTTAATCTGTGGGTCAGACAGGTTTTGGGGTCATGCTGCGGTCCAGGACAGGCATAGTCATTGTCCAGTTCAACTAAAATGGTGGTTAAAAGACTCCTTTTTCCAGCACTTTTAAATCTGTGGGTCATACAGGTTTGAGGGTCATGCTGCGGTACAGGACATATATAGTCAATGTCCAGTTCAACTAAAATGGTGGTTCAAAGACTCCTTTGTCTGGCGCTTTTTAATCTGTGGGTCAGACAGGTTTAAGGGTCATGCTGCGTTCCAGGACAGGGATAGTAAATGTCCAGTTCAAGTATAATGATGGTTCAAATAATACTGCCTTCTGGCACTTTTTAATTTGTGGGTCATACAGGTTTAAGGGTCAAGACAGGGATAGTGAATGGTCTGTGACTTTTTTTCTGTGACTTTTATAACCTAATTGTCTTGCCTAAGATTCAGCACGTATCCATTTTACTGTTGTGGATGTTAATTCCAACCTCTCCAGCCCTGTTTGGGTCATCGGCGATAATCTATTATCGACTATCGGAAATCATCTTGATAATTGACAATATCGACTATCGACCCGATGACGATAGTCAACGTAATCGCTCATCACTAGATAAGAGCACATAACACGAGCCTTGATATCACAGCCAAGTTAAACTCTGCTACATACGTTATGCTTGGTCACCATAGCAGTAGACATGTGAACTTAGATATGATTTACACATTGAGAGACTGTCAGGAGACCAGAGGCTAGATCTCTAGCAACCAAATAGATTTACCAGTCAAACAGCATCATCCATGCAGTTCTAACTGTATAGATAGATGGTGGTATTCTGAAAATCACACACTTTGCTATTGCCAAGAGTGCCATTCTTACAATTAGAATATCGTGCTACATACATATCAAAGTGCACTGTAGTAAACAAACTATAGGCTTTATTTAAATACAGCACATCATCCATATAGATGGCCCCTACAGAAAAAAACACTTGAGTCTTATTCTGAGCCTACAGAATGAGCCTACACCTCATTGCATGCACTCATAGCATATGAAATGGACAACATTTTCTTATATATTGACTTGCACATTAAACAATTACGATAATAACATTTGTAGCATGATTGCTTTTTGCAGACAATTCTCCTATAAGGATACAGCACATTTTTGTCATTCTGCATCAATAATCAAAGCAGCTCACAAGCAGCGATAAGCAGACTCATAAAGAAAAATGACTAATATGCTCTGCTTAGCTTAACATACAAAATGCTACAGTGGCTTATAACATGATTCATAATTACTGCTTATTCATTCACAATGCATGAATCAATGAATTACTGAAGTTCTGGACATCTGTGTATTCCAGACCTGAAAATTCAATCGTAGGAAAACGGAAATCACTTTTATATAGATCAACAATTTAACCAATGTTCAATGATAATGCTTTAAGTTACAAATATGTTAAATAAATTTTACACAGTGCTGTAATTGGAAAGTTCAGGTCCTCACGTCTAACTCTGTGACATGGTGTGATCCTATGGGGTACACAGGCCAATAAAAGTACTATAGTAACTCTGTACCCAATATCCTATATAGCTTCCTGACATCTAGCTAGTAAAGAACACTTTTATGTATATACAGTTTATAAATTGACACATTACAGGCAGCCTCCAGGTTACGAAAGGGTTAGGGACTGTAGGTTTGTTCTTAAGTTGAATTTGTATGTAAGTCAGAACAGGTACATTAATTAAATGTAACTCCAGCACAAAAGGTTTATTTTTTTTAGTTGCAGGGAAGGGTTTTTACATTTGTTTTGCTGTCTCTGGCACTGTGAAGAAGATTTCACCTCATTTTCACCTCATGTTCTGCTGTGCAATGCTGGAACTTGTTGTTCCACAGCTACTAACTGCTATGAAACTACAAGAGCCAGCATACCCCATAAGTCTCCATTTGTAAGTAGGGGACAGATGTAAGTCGGAACCGTGTAAGTCGGGGACTGCCTGTATATCTTTTGAAAAACACATGTCTCAGAAGCCATGCATTCCCCCACATTCATGTATGGCATTTACAGAGTCTAATGTTATATATCAGACTAAGCTTTACAGCATCTAGATTGGAGTGACTTGGATTGACTAAATATAGTGCTGGTAGGTTGTCACAGGTTATCTACAGCAATGCTGATTGCAGTGCATCCCACAACTGCTGGAGGGTGCGTGGGGGTCTCACAGATGCTCAATCGGAGAAACATGAGGTTTTAGTCATGCTCATTAGACTAATGTCAGACATTTTCAGCCATGTGACATGTAACATTGTGTTGCTGGAACATCCCATAAGCCAGAGGAAAGACAATCAGCATGTATGGGTACTTGTGATCTGCAAGAATGGATTCATACACAAATTGAGTAAGTGTGCCCTTCACATGGATGAGTGGACCCAGAGATTGCCACAAAAATATTCCCCAGACCATAACACTGCCATCAGTAGCTTGTGTTCTTCCAGCACTGGTTGCAGGGTGTTTACTCTGTGATGTTTCTCACCTGAAATGTCAATGTCCTTCTGTTCAATAAAGAAGAAAATATGATTTATTTGGCAAAGGGTTTCTTTCTCAATCATAAAAGGTCCAATTCAGATAATGCCTTTAAAATTGAAGCCTTTTCTGCCGATGCAACCTTATTAGCAGAGTAGCATGACTATTTGTTTGTTTTGGAGCCCCAAATGCATCAGAATTCGCTGAGCTGTTGTTTAACACACATGAGTTATAGCCTCCTCCTCCTGGTTCATTTTGGTGATCAGCAGCGCCACTATAGCGGGTCAGTTTGACCTCATGTACCTTCGCCGACGTTCACCTCTCACATTAATGGAAAGCGGTGCTTTGCAGTCTCCATGTCACTTGTTTGCAATCATGCCACATATACATTTTTGATATGCTTTTACCACAGCAGAATGCAAACAGTTCACAAACTGTACAGTTTCAGAAATACTGCCACTCTTTGCCTTGATATGGATATTAATTCATTCATAAATTCTATAGTTCTATAAGGGTGATTAAAAGTTTGCAGGTTATTATAATGAACAGTACTTTTCCAGCTGACATTCCCCAATTTTTCTTCCATATTGAGTCTTTTGTGCCCTTGCTTTATTGTTGTAGAAACTCAGATTTTCACAGAATTTGTCTCCTCATAAATATCAACATTCCTACTTGTTATCAGCTTCCAAAGGACATATCCTAACGCAGGGTGTCAAGTATTTAGAGGTAGAAGGTTAGAGATAAAACCGCAGGCAGTGCCATTCTATCATGCACAGTAGAACCACAGACCTTTAGGTATCTCAAAATGATTATGTCATGCATATTAACCAGAGGTGAAGAATAATTAAATTAGTGTTTTTATTACTAATGAGCTGACCAATAAAAAAAATGATTATTAATCATCCCTTTATTCTGATAAATTTCCCCTTTTACCTATAACAGCAAGAAGAGATTTATTTACAGACAAGACATATTCACACCACTTATTTACACCCTCACCAAGCCAGCTCATGACATATGACTTCTTTTTTAAGCTATGTGCTACTGACATTGAAAATAGGAAGGGGTCATAATAATGAAACTCGACTGTGTAGTTCATCTAGGCAAAAACTTGGTCTGTGATACAGAACATCATAGCATTAAGCAGCCTACTACAAAGTATTTAATACAATTCCATAATGTGCATGTATTATGGACCATGTAAATTGGAACTGTGAAATCTACAATTACTGTGATGTTCCATAAGTTCCAATTACATGAATTGCCTGGAACCTCTTAGGTGTTCTGACGCCCATGTGATCCAACAGTAATCATTTAATACAAAATAAATTGCATATGTTCTAAAAGTTATGAATAGCAGAGTAAAGTTTCGCCTTTTTATACAATGCTATGTCAATTTCTGTCTGTATATGTGCTTTTTCCCTCAGTTACTCACTTCTAGTATCCACTTCCAGCACTAATAAAGTCTACTTATAGTCTTTATTCACACTACTTTAGTGATAAGATTGACTCAATACAATGACTAGAGATGGGCGAATCGATTCTAACGAAGTGGAATTCGTTTAGAATTTCAGGAAAACTTCGGTTCTGAACGAAGTCGAACTTTGGGGTTTATTCGGGGAAGAAGTGTGCTTTCGATGATAAAAATTGGCTGCGAGCACAGGGGCGCACATGGGGGCAAAGCCCTCTGGGAGGAAGAAGGGCATAGCCTGCATGACATTCAGAGATGAAGCCAATCAAGAGGGGGATTTTTGTTGTCACCGCACTATATAAGCCCCGGGCGCGACCCGGGAGCTCACATCCTCTCACGTACTGATCAGGGAAATGCTCCCGGGGCTATAGCTTTTACTGAGGTTTTATTTTTTTTACAGCTTTTTTTGTGGGGTGTCTCGTTTTGCCCAAAGGGGGATTTTCCCTTTTAATTTTTCTTTCTAATTATTTGGGGGGGTATTGGTATGAAACCAGTGTGCGTAATGACGCATATACATTAAATTTCCAAGGGGGATTAACCCATTTCCCTGTTGTTTCATTTAAGAAACAGCGTTTTTCCCAATACAAATCCACTTCATTTTTGGTCTCAATTTATTGCCAATTTACATCCAGGGGTTAATTAAAGGGTTGTTTTTGCGGGGTGTCTGCCCAAAAAACCGTCTTTTTCAAGCCAAAAAAATTTAAATTTTCTGTAGCCTAATTTAAAGAAAAGGGTTTAAATTTTAAAAATGTATCTCTTGTTGTGTGGCGTAGAAAACACGCAATTGAAACGCACAAAGCTATTTTTTTGGCGGCTCAATTCTTTGGCGCAATTTACATCCAGGGGTTAATTAAGCGGTTTTTTCTGGTGTCTGACCCCAAAAACCGTCTTTTTTTAAAGCCAAAATAATAAATTGCAGTCTGGATTTACCCTAGTGAGGAATATATTTTTGTGTAGGGACTCCCTGTTGGGGTCCCTTGACGTTTTGGGAGGGGAGCTTAATACAACTTTGATCAATACTTAAATAAGAGTCCCCGGTTTTTCATATACCTGAGGGTTTTTTTTAGCTTTAGTGTGCCCCTGATATTTGTTAGATATATCTATTGCCTTTTTTGTGTGCCCTATGCTTACGTTTTTCAGAAAAATTTTTTAGATGTGCAAAATTCGTATGTTTTTTTAGTTCATTTGAGTTGGAATTCATTTGGGTTTCTGCACACAGCTGTCTCTTTTTAACCCTTTCAGGATGAAACCGGGTGGTTCCTACCTTCCCGAAATTGCAGTCTGGGTTGGGCCCAGTGAGGAAGTATATTTAGTTAGGGATCACTGCTTGGATCCCCCTTGACGTTTTGGGGGGGTAGCTTAAAACAATTTTGATCAAATACCCTTTAAATAAGATCCAGGTTTTTCATTACCTTGAGGGTTTTATTTAGTCTTTGTGCCACTGATATTTTTTTAGATTATGCTATTGCTTTTTTGTTGCACCTATGCTTACGTTTTTCAGAAATTTTTAATGTGCAAAAATTCAGTTTTTTTTTTT
>JAODAL010058348.1:0-22142 GCA_025379985.1 Phyllomedusa bahiana
TAATAATTACGGTTTTTGTCTGAAGATCAGATAACAAACAAGTTCTCACTGCCCGGAGTTCTGTGCTGCTGGGACCTGTGTGATGACGTCACTCTCTGCTATCAGATAGGACAAATAGCAGGGGAGAAGAAGTACACAGGTCAGTCACTTGGGAAACTAGAAAGCCCTCAGAAGGTGATAAAATCACTTATACCTCCTCAACAACAACAAAAATGAACAAAGCAATATATTTGGAAAACCTCTTCATTTAGTGTTCCCAACATGTTGAAAGCTGATCTTTGTAGCGAGACAACCCCTTTAAGTGTTTAGGGCAAAAATTCAATACCACACAATCTGTGGCCAGGTGTGCCGCTGTTTTTGAAAAATAATCCGGTGTTTTAGAATCTAACAGATCACCAAGGGCAGTGCTACTTTTATTCCCTACAGTCAGGTGTTTGGATGACCTACATTTGGCATGAAAATTAGATCATTACGAAAGATGTTGCTGATATCAATGGAATTTGACGGCAACCCATTGTGAGGTTGACACCACTGTCACCACAATATCACAGTCGTAGTGCTAACAAGTGGTTTAAAATATAACTTTTACTATTATCGATTAAAAAAGTTTTCAACTCCTACTTGGGCAGTCATCCCTAATCTAATGTACCCCTAATCTTATATGTTTTATGTCCTTTAGATTAGGGAAGACTGCCCAAGTAGGAGGCTGGGGATCCTTACTGGAGTTAGTAAATTACTGTATATATAAGGTTTTCCGGTTAATAGGTGGTGCTCCCCAGACTTGATAATGGAAAGGGAGCTATTCCTTCAGAAGTAGAGACGGATAAAATTGAGAGGTTAGAAATCAGGTTTTTAAAAAGTGTGTTATAGAGGTTAAGTGTTATACATAATAAAAGTTACGTTTTAGTGTTTTACAGATAGAGAACTGATAGAGTTTAAGTTTGCCTATGGCAAAATAGTAAATATAAGTGATCAAAAGTCACTCTCTGTTCTCTTGCGAGATTCCCATTTTTTTGGAGACTATTTGACTACATTGAGCAGAAACTCAATTGTGTTGATGTCTAGTCAGAGCTTGGGTAGATGATTGACATGTAGCCCATGATGCTGGTTCACATGTAAGAAGAACTGTTGGGTACGATGCATAATATCCAATTTACTATCGGTAGAAGACGAGATCATTGCTCAAAAAAATCTCTGTTTCTCTTTATATATTTAGTCCATTCCATTGGCAACATTTCTTGGTTTCTATTATTAACTCCAAGGACAAATGAGAAAGTCATGCATCTCTAGAATAGCAACATTACATCCCTTCCTGGCAGAAACTACAGCCTTGAAGTTATGTCAACCATTTGGGGCTCGTCAGGCCGGTGAATCACATATCATAACATGGAGAGCTATGTGTGTCTTTCTCTTATTTTATATTAGCTCAGTCATTCACACATCTTCACTCAGAGCCTGCGGAGACAAATCCCTGACTACAGTACACCCCGGAAATATTCTCAATGAGTGTAAAACTGCATAGAGCTCCACATCTCTATATATATGGTTATATGATAGAGGAGAGGAGCTCTGTGATATATAGGGTTATATGATAGAGGAGAGGAGCTAAGCTCTGTGATATATAGGGTTATATGACAGAGGAGCAGGGGCGTAACTACCGGGGTAGCAGGGGTAGCAGTTGCTCCGGGGCCCGTGCGCTCAGGGGGGCCCGCGCCCGGGGCAGCTGCTACCGCGTCCGTTACCCCGGTAATGCCGCTCCTGGGCCCGCCGCAGTGAACTGTTAAGTTCACTACCGGCGGCCAGGAAGCTGCGGGGCCCGGCGTATGCTGCCTCTGAACGCCTGGGCCCTCCAGCCCGAGTGTTCAGAGGCAACGCTTCCATGGAGATAGCAGAACGGAGCGCCGATCGCCCGCTCTGCTACTTCCCCTGCCGGCGCTCTGTGATCGAGTGCGCACGCGGTGACGTCACATCACCGCGCCGCCCGCGCTGAGCGCAGAGGCTGCAGGGAGAGCAGCAGACTGGAGCGAGCGTCACATCGGGGGAGCGTGGACCGAGGTGAGTAAGTTATTTATTATTTTACCTGCCCCTAAGCCTGCCTATATACCCCCTAAGCCAGCCTGTATACCCCATAAGCCTGCCTATACACCCCCTAAGCCGCCTGTATACCCCCTAAGCCGCCTGTATACCCCCTAAGCCACCTGTATACCCCCTAAGCCGCCTATACACCCCCTAAGCCGCCTATACACCCCCTTAAGCCGCCTGTATACCCCCTAAGCCGCCTGTATACCCCTTAAGCCGCCTGTATACCCCTTAAGCCTCCTGTATACCCCTTAAGCCGCCTGCTGTATACCCCCTAAGCCGCCTGCTGTATACCCCCTAAGCCGCCTGTATACCCCTTAAGCTGCCTGCTGTATGCCCCTTAAGCCGCCTGCTGTATACCCCTTAAGCCGCCTTCTGTATACCCCTAAGCCTACTGCATACACCCTAAGCCTACTGTATACCCCCTAAGCCGCCCATATACCCCCTAAGCCGCCCGTATACCCCCTAAGCTTGCCTGTATACCCCCTAGCCTGCCTTTATAGCCCCCTAGCCTGCCTAAACCTTACCTATTTGGGGCCCCATATATCCTATCTAAACCCTGCCTGCCTAAATGGACCCCATATAGCCAGGGGGGCCGGAGCTGGAAAAGTCACGATTCTAAGATATTTGTGTCTAAATCTGCAGGGACAAGTGGTGGGAGATTTTCATCATGATGGTGGACTGGCCGGATGCAGAACTGAGAGACGTCACCTGTGATTCACAAGATGTAACTGCACAAAAATCACTTAAAATGTCTACAGAGCCTGTGTACACGGGTTGCCCTACCACTATATGGTCACTGTATGGGGGTAATATACAGTCTGCATAGCCTGTGTACCTTGGTGTCTACCACTATATGGTCACTGTATGGAGGTAATATCCCAGTCTGCAGAGCCTGGGTACACTGGTTTTAACCACTATATGGTCACTGTATGGGGGTTAAAATTACAGTCTACGACCGTGTACACTAGTATATACCACTATACGGTCACTATTATAGCATAACTATTGGTCTTTGGTACTGATCAGTAATGTGTAGGGGAAATATTGGGTTTCCCCAACGTGAAATTTTGGGTATGTTCTGGCGGTTATAATCCGGGCCATATGTAGTAGGGTTATGGTAATGTTGGGTTTTTTGGTATAGTGGATTTGATTGGGAGCAGTACGATGGTGAGATGTATGGTGAGGTATTTTTCCCCTTGTATTATCTATTTTTATCTAACAGCATGTCCTGGTACATGGTCGTGGTCAGGGAGGTGGGCGAGGGGGGGGGGGGGTAGGGGGCCCCATCCAAAAGTTTGCTTTGGAGCCCTGGCTTCTCTAGTTATGCCCCTGCAGAGGAGAGAAGCTGAGCTCTGTGATATATAGGGTTAGATGATAGAGGAGAGAAGCTGAGCTCTGTAATATATGGGGTTATATGATAGAGGAGAGGAGCTGAGCTCTGTGATATATAGGGTTATATGGTTTAGAGGGAGAGAATCGAGCTCTGTGTAAAATATAGGGTTTATATAAAAAGAGGAGGGGAAAGCGAGCTCTGTAAATATATAGGGTTATATGATGAGGAGAGAAGCTGAGCTCTGTGATATATAGGGTTATATGATAGGGGAAAGAGGAGCTGAGCTTGTTGAGATATAGGGTTATTTTGTTTAGAGAAAGAGAGAAGCGAGCTCTGTGAAAATATAGGGTTATATGATAGAGGAGATAAGCTGAGCTCTGTAATATATGGGGTTTTATATGATAGAGGGGAGAGAAGTTTGAGCTCTGTGATTATATAGGGTTATATGATAGAGAGGAGCTGAGCTCTGTGATATATAGGGTTATATGATAGAGGCCCAAAGTCATGAATTACAAATTACAAGATCTGACTAGATCTAACCTTAGATCTTCTGGGGAAGTAGTCTGGTACATGGCTTGTGTAACCATTGTCCATGTTCATAGGCTGTCCTTTTATTTCCAATAAAAACATGTGGAGAAAGGGTCAGAAACTGGAGACCTCTTCTCCAAGGTTGTGAATATGCAAAATATTCCCCCACTCCACCGGCATCAAGGTCTTTACTACAATCACGCCACCCTCCTAAATCACACATTATAATCATAGCCTTTTGCTCAACTAGGCCCCAAAACTCTTCTATGGTCCAAATAGAATACTTCAATTTGGACCAAAATTTTAGTCAACAATGCCCAAGGGTCTATCTTAGGCCCCATTCATATATCATTTTTGGATCCTGTTCATGGTATCTGTTGGGATACCAAAAAAGTAATTCCAAAAGATACATATACAGGCAGTCCCCGGGTTTCAGTCGAGATAGGGACTGTAGGTTTGTTCTTAAGTTGAATTTGTATGTAAGTCGGAACAGGCATATTTATTAAATGTAACTGCAGCACAAAAGTTTTTTTTTCAGTTTTGGATAGTGCAAGCAAGGGTTTTTACATTTGCTTTGCTGTCTGTTAAGAAGATTTCTATTTTCACCTTATGTGCTGCAGTGGCATGCTGGAACTTGTCATTCCACAGCTACTATCTGCTGTGGAGCATGGAACTACTAGTGCCCACATTCCCTATAAGTCTCTGTTTGTAACTAGGGGACAGATATAAGTCGGAACAGTGTAAGTCGGGGACTGCCTGTAGTTACCATGCTGCTGCCCACTGCTTATGCATCTTTTCCTGTTTTGTTAGCCATGCTGGATGCACTATGCGGCCGCCTCTGATTCTCCTGGCCTCTAGGGGAGGCACAGGCCCATCCTGCTGATATTTATTTCTGCCTAGGTTCAGCTGGATGTGGCTTCTCTAGCTAATCCTCGTCCACCTGGGGCTATATTAAGAAGTCTCTCCCACACCTCTGGGCCTGATCCCTGTTGTGTTTGTGTCTTGTCTGTTATTGCTACCCTATGTGGAATCCTTCAGGTTTATTGGTCTGCTGCCATGTGTCTGTCTTAATCTTTGTCTGTGACTTCACTTCTCATGCTCGTATGTTAGAGCTCTTGCCATGTTTCTGCTGTTCCCTTGTCAATTCATGCCTTAGTTCCCAGCCAGTGTCCTAGCTTGTGTCTCTGCTTTGTTTCCTGTCATGTTCTTGGTGTTGTGTCCTGTCTTAGTTTCTGTTAGTTTTGCACTATGGCCTCCATCAGGCCTTCGCCTTTGGCCTCTGTTTGGCCTTTACGTCTGTTTTGTTCTGCTCCTTCTCTGTTCTGTTCTTTATCTGTACGCCTCTACCCTAGTCTGCTGTATCTTGTTCCAATTTCCATTGGTGCCATTGCCAGTGCCGGGGATTGCTCTGCAGTCACACCATTGGGGTAAACCATACTTACCAACTCTCCCTGATCATCAGGGAGACTCTCTGAAAAGGAGGAGTCCTCCTGGTCTCCCTGAAGAGTTGGTAAATCTCCTGCTATGGTAGGTTTGCCACCAATCAGGTAAACCACCGGCAGGGACGGTTTTACTACCAAGGGGCCTGTACCAGTATTTTATTTGTACCGGCCATATCAAGTACTGGTAACTTTTAGAATACACTCTTGGGCAGCCTATTAGGGGATGTTCACATGGCTTATTTCGACGTGTTTGGACACTGATTTTTTAGCGCCCAAAATGGCATCAAAACCTCGCCTGAAACGCTCTTCTTCAGTAGAAGTTTTTGATGAGATTTTGGATGAGATTTCCGCCCATACAAATTAATAGCCAGGGCAAAAACCGTGCCGAAAAACGCTCCAAAAACGCGCAGCGCACTATATACACTAGTGCAGCTTATATGACTGAAAAGGGACCAAACAGTCACAAGTTGACAATGTTTGGTCGGTTTTAGCATAAGCCTATATGGCAGCTAAACCACTTTATACATGTGAGGACTTTCTTACTGGCTGGGGTTTACTCTTTAAATAGTGCTGGTGCCCGGGTAAAGCATCATTAGACACCGCCCTGACATCACCTGGTGCAGAGGGACCACATTGTAGCTCAGCTCTGAAGGAAAGCTGATTAATTAAGATTGGATGCTGGTTAGGAGATCCAACGTCCAGTCAAGCTGAATATACCACATCCCTTATCAGCTTTCCTCCAAAGCTATTACACAGATGTGACAAGGGGGTGTAGGTTTGTGCAAAAGAATGCATGTCATGTAAAACAGGGGGTGGAGCGCACTCAAGCTGCAATTAAAAATCTCCCTGAAGGCCACTTCCAAAAGTTGGCAATTATGGGGTAAACCAGCTTTACCATCAAGCGGTGGTCGCTTATTCAGGCCCCATCAGAACAAACCCGGCAGTGGTCCAGTGGTTCCACTACCCATTTTAACCACTCACCCATTACAATAGTACTAACTGTTTAGAAAATATACACGTTTTTGCATTGGACATAAATATGTGGTCTACCACACAGTATTCATCAGGATGAATTTTTGTGGATACCCAAAAACGAGATGTGAATGGAGCCTTTCCGTGCATGGAATGAGATTCGGAAGGTAAAAAAAAAAGGGGCACAACAGGACCTAGAAGGAGGCCTCAATTTGCTTTTTGCTAAGGATCCATCACTTCTATACTTATGCCCATTAATGTACCCATTATTTTGCATCAATTAGCTTTTTATCAATTAAAAAATGAGACCAAAATAAATGAGTCTACCACTTTCGTAAAAGAAATGGTCCTGTTCTACTGTCAGTATAAGAAATGCACTCTAATTGCCCTTAAAAGCCAATATGTAGATTTCTCTAATAAAAATGTTGGCTTTTCATCAGAAATATAATGAAATGTCTGATGTAATTATGTCCTGTCCACATTAAAGCGCTCCGGTATACTTTAGACATCAAACAGAAGGTCGGTCAAAACTCGTAACCTTGAAGTCGCTAATGTGACAACAGTTTCTATTCATTCCATAGTGAGGAGGCTGAGGCTGGGCGTGTGAACTCCAATTCTTGTAAAACCATTGAAGTAAAAAGAATTAAAATATCAGTAATTAACATAAATCATACTCCTCAACTGTTCACAAAAGGAACACTAAAATATATTTCACTGAGGGTTTCCAAGCAGGACTCCTAGAAGGTGCAGATGGCAAACTTCATGGGTCTACTGTGGTGTCTGATGAAAGTATCGATGGGGGGGGCATCTTCGAAATACCATGACAATGGATAAGTCTTAGGCTCTGTTCACACCCGCATCATGGCTTCTGTTTGCACAGGATCCATGACGGATCTGATGGATCCATTACGATTCTATGATCAATCACATAAAGTTGGGATCAGTTCTTTTTTCATCCTTATTGACTTGATGCTAAAGTGCAGCATGCTACACCAATGGGATCAAACAAAGTGATTCAAAACCAATGTCAGCAATCTGGTTCTCCCTGTTACTTAACAACCGAAAAAAAGAGGAACCATATAAAATATATCAAAAAACTTTATTAATCATACAAAATACCATAACAATGTACCAAAAAATGTATAAAAAACACCACCACCCAGCTAAAACAAAAAATAAAAATATATACACAAGCACAGAGGTCTAGGGTCACAATAACAGTATATATTGCCTTATTGTGAACAAACCCACTCCTAGGCAATAAATCCAAAATATAATGCAAATGCCACCTGGCTACATGATACCATACCGTGGAGAGGTTGTCTGTGAAAAAATGATGATGAAACTGTGACCACTAGACTTCCGTGTTATTTTTATTTTTTGTTTTAGCTGGGTGGTAGTGTTTTTATACATTTTTTGGTATATTGTTATGGTATTTTGTATGATTAATAAAGTTTTTTTATATATTTTATATGGGTTCCTCTTTTTTCGGTTGTTATTATTGGCTTAGTAGGTAGCCCTATTTTTTGGTTATTGGTTTCCTTTTTGCATGTTACCCTGGGTATATATATTGTTTTGTAGGTTAGTTATTCTCCCTGTTACTTAGTTGCTGTCTCTGTTACTAAACTTCGAGAATAGGCGCCGAGGAGACTTTGGATGCACCAAAATCCTGCCTTAAAGGGGTTTTGCCAAGAAGTGAGTTCCTCATCTAACAGGCTGATACTCCCCTCTTGAGGTCTGAAAAAAGGGGCATTGTGTTTCTGTGTTTAAAAAAACAAGTCCCTCCTCTGTGATGTCCTCACTCCACCTCCCATGCACACTCCTGATATTCAGTCTCTGTAGTTGAACAAACATTCTTTTGCTAATCCACAGAGGAGAACTGTATTGTGCACAAGCTGTATGCGTTTTATTTCTCCCTCTTATCTGCTCAGGAGAGAAGATAAGCTCAGCAGGCAGCCTTCTTTCATTCCTACACGAACGGAGAGGGAGGGGGGCTGAGCAGAGAGCAGGGAGCCTCTGCATGTTTACGCAGATAATTACATTAGAACCAGTGGATTCTCTATACAAAAGACACAGGATCTTTCTCCTGTCCCTTCAAAGCTCGATCATGTTCTCTGCCATCAGATAAGAAGTGCAAACAATACAAGCGCGGCCAGATCATCTCCTGTCAGCTCCTGGTCGTGTCTAATGTAGACTGTCAGGAAACCAAGGGCATGTAAGTCATGCTGTAGCTATCAGAGGCTTCACTTTTTTTGATGACATATATTTAGAAAAGTGATTAAATACCCATTTTGGAGGATCCCACGTCAACATTACATTGTGGCAAAACCCCTTTTAAATGCTTATCATCCCCATAAATAATTCAGGACTTCCACTGAAAGCCTGCACAAATCGTGGCAATCAGAAAGTGCTCTGAAAAGTGCTAACCAGAGAATGTGCTCATCAACAGTGTCAGCCACATAATATTCAGAAACTACTGATGACAGATTGTAGAAATAAACAATTCCCATCAGAAAATAGGGAATTATAGGACATGGTCTACTTTCCTAGGACATCTTATGCTTTGTTGCCATCCAGTGAGGTAGCTAAAACTTTTGACACCCGGGGCTGTCAAAAGGTTTTCTGCCCCTATTTACAAGCCACACCCACTTTTCCAGGCCACACCTCTTTTTTACATGGCCCTCCTCATACCCATAAATCATTATAATGATCATAAAATCTAAAAAAAAAATAAAAAAGATGTTACAGTATTCTAAAAATCGAAACTTTTTTTAATTTTCTGGTGACGGAGCTATGCAACTAACTTTTTTATATGCTTTTTTCTGAGATGTTTTTCATAGGTTTATAGTGTGAGTACTTTTTTGTTTTCCCCTTTTTCTTTTTGTCCCTGTGTCTTTGTATATGTTATATATATCCTATTATGTGAATCTTGTTAGGGTAAGTTAGGGGTTTGGCAGTTTAGGTTCCGGATTGGGGGCGCCCTTATCGGAGCGATTTCTCCATTTTGTATAGGTAGCTTTAGTATGTTTAGGGATATTTTTAGGGTATCTAATTTTGAGATATTAAATGGTTATAATAATAAAAGTTATATTTTATCTTTACCCTAGGTTTATACATTCTAGTAGTTTGGTTGTTTAATATATTAGTATAACCAGGTTCTGACTATCTTTCTATCAGGGGTTTTTTCAAATACCTATCTCATATCAGGCTTTGGTGTTTTTTTTGTAGCTATGCAAGGGCTGTTTATTTGCGGGATAAGTTTCCGTTTTAATTTCCTTAAACAGTCCAGGAGAGTTGACAAGAGTGCCACACTGGCTCCACTACCGTGCCAACTGGGTTAGCCGAACCTCACGCCCCACACCAGCTACACCACTGTCTGTATCAGCCAATGAGAGTTTAGCTCTTATTATTTAACCCACGCTATAATGACAAAACATGAATGCTGACTGACTGCTGCAGTAACTATACTGATAAGTGAGGCCTGTTATACATGACATAGATTCCACATTTGTTTCTCTATATTTCTGAGCTAAAATCTTATGCTTTTTTGCCAAAATGGTCTTCATCCAGCCACGTAGCTAGAACTTTTGACACCCGGGCCTGTCAAAAGGTTTTCCACCCCTATCTATAAACCACACCCACTTTTTCAGGACACACCTCTTTCTACAGGGCCCTCCTCATACCCTTAAACCATACTTGCCACTTAAAATCTAAAAAAAAAAAAAAAATGATGCCACAGTATTCTAAAAATCAAACCTTTTTTTTTACTTTTCTGATGAAGCTATGCAAGGGCTGTTTATTTGCAGGATAAGTTTGCGTTTTCATTTCCTGAAGTGGTCCAGGAAAGTTGACAAGAGTGCCACGCCGGCTCCACTACCGTGCCAACTGGAGTAGCCGAACCTCACGCCCCACACCAGCTACACCACTGTCTGTATCAGCCAATGAGATTTTAGCTCTTATTATTTAACCCACGCTATAATGACAAACCAAGAATTCTGATTGGCTCCTGCAGTAACTAGAAGATTATACTGATAAGTGAGGCCCGTTATACATGACATAGATTCCACATTTCTTTCTCTGTATTCTGAGCTAAAAATTTACGGGATTTGAAATAATCTTGTTTCGTAACAACTGCAAGTAAAATTATCAAGCCTTTCAACCAGAATTATTATAACTGCATATCATTTATGGGGATAGATATACCCGTAATTTCATGTACAAATAGGGTTCCCATTGTCACGCTCTCCTCATTATAAGCAAATTGTTGAGTCTTCATATAATTCTAAAGAAGCCAATTCAATCAGCCTTCCATAAAGGGAATAAATCTGCATCTATTAACAGAACGCCGCGCTGATATAAATCTCATATACATTTTATAATGTTCTCCGGTAGATGGGAAGACGTGAGATCTGGTTTATGACTCAGTGCTGAAAGATGCAATATACAGGGAAAATCTGAGAAAATAGTTTCTCCGCCATCGTCATATTTTACAAATTCCATGTTGAATTCACCTACTCATTTCTTTTTTTTTACCCGCTCAATGACGCCTAGCAGGTCATGGAGATAAATTGCCGATAAGTGAACAATAGAGAGGAAGCTTTGCCCTCTGCATTATAACTAATGGCAACCGACCTCTGTTTTTTGCTTGCACTAATTTTCAGAAATCAGGTCCATCTAAGGGTTGGTCTACACCAGTGTTCTGCAACTCCAGTCCTCACCCCCCACCAACAGGTCATGTTTTCAGGATCTCCCACAGAATGCACGGACAATAATGATATCACCTGTGCAGCATAATTAAATCACCTGTGCAATGCAAAGGAAAGCCAGAAAACATGCCCTGTTGCTGGGCCTTGAGGACTGGAGTTGGGGACCCCTGTTCTGCACAACAAGGGTGTATCGTCATTTTTTGACGTGGTTTTCGGATTTAGAAAACCGGGAACAACTGGCTGTCAACCATCCCCGTTGACCTGAATAGAAAATCCGTGCTGTTGTCTACACAGCCTGGATTTTCTGACGGTCGGAATTCAAAACCGCTTTTTTTCAAAAATACTTAGAACAAGCACAATAATTCGCCAAATTTCACTCAGAAAATGGCAGATTATTGTACTATTTAATTGAATGGGATAGCCGAAATTTGAAAACCGTTCCCGCATACAGGTCAAAAAGATGCACATAAGAAAAAAAAAGTACTTACCTACCTGTCCCCGAATGCTGCTAATCCAGAGCTCTGCAGTATCTTCTCCTCTTAAAGGGGTTTTGCCACGATCTCATTTCATACCTCCTGCATCCAGCTCTTCAGTTCTGTGTGCTCTGAAGGGGGCATGTGTGATTTGTTTGAATTGCATATCATGTGACCCAGCAGGATGACATCACCAGGACTTTTCTCTCTGTAGTCAAAGAAAGGTCTGTTTATGTGTATAATTGTAAGTATCTACATTGTAGCTTAGAGGTAAAATTTTTTGCCTCCAGGCCCCAAGGGTCCTTGGTTCAAATCTTTTGCAGGAAGAAAACCTGGGGGATTTTTTTTTTCCTCTTTATCAATGCACAGACCTGACTGAGGTTACTTTTTTTTATTTATTTGCACTGTTTGACTAATTACTAAGGAGCACAGAGGACGGGAGTAGAATGACAGCACCTGGGGTTTGAACACTCAGTAGCTGCCTGAAAGGAGAGGTAATGTCAGAGCATGTGAGACTAGGACTGAGGAGCTCTCAGCCCTGGTCTATCCCCTGGAAAAGAGCTGTAAACAATGGATCACAAAAAATGGTGCAGAATTTTTTAATGACGATGAATGGTGAAAATGTTTATTATTTAATTTACAAACTTCCCACGTCAATTTTACTTTGTGAACAAAACCCCTTTAAGTACGGGTCGGATTCTAGTTCAGAATCCGACCATTATTTGTCATGGGCCGTGTGGATGCAGCCTAAGAAAGTGAAGGAGTTTTCCGAGATCTAGGGATTTTGAAAAAACTTCTAATGGGTTGGAATGACACACTGCCATGCTGAAATTTGGGCTGCCATTGTTCTATGACACAGAGGTTAAAATGGTTTCCCATCTTAGAAATGTATGGAATATTAATAGGATAAAACCCAAAAAATGTCTGATAGGTGTGGATTCACGCCTAAAAAGCCTCTGTATAGAACAGAGAGGTGGCTGCGCATGCGCGGTTTCTTTTATTCATTTCAGTTGGCGTTCTGAGTAGCTCGGCTGCACTCAGAACTCCAATAGAACAGAAAGGAGGGCACTGGGCAAGCATGAGCTTCTCTCTATTCAGCACAAAGACTCTTTTGGCCTGTTCTCTCCCAGAGGTGAGATCAAGATCTATCAGACAATTTATGGCATATTGATAGGGTAAGCCATACAGTCAGATAGTTTAGGGTTCATGCCTATTTTGAGAATGGGACCCTGAAAGTTTTTGCATAGAATGGAGAGGTGGCTGCGCATGCGCCGTATTCCTCCATTCATTTCAATAGTTCTGAGTATGCTCGGCTGTGCTCAGAACTCTCATAGACCATTAGAGAGGGCAGTGGGGAAGCATCAGCTACTCTATTCAGCATGGAGACTTTTGTGGGCCGTTCTCAACATATCCATTGATAAAGGGTAAGTCATAAAGTCTGATAGGTGTGTTTCACACCTATCTTGAGGATGAAAGTCCATGCTTTCCCACTACTCTCCATAGACCAGTGAGGAGAGTAGTGGGCAAGCATGATTTCTCTCTATTCTTCAAAAACATGTTCGGGGGCCCATTCTAAACATAGGTTTTAAACCCCCATGTCCCAGACATTTATGACATATCCTTATGATATGTCTGACATCCCTCTTTGGAGGCCCTGCAATGGGCTATTATAGATTAGTTAAGAGATTTTCTTTTCTAACAACCAGCATGTAGAAGTGTTTTCTGAAATTCACTCTAAAAACCCTTTAAGCAACAGGCTTCATGTATCAGAAATGTCTAAACTTGTGATCGATCATGGTTTTCAAGCCCATTGGTGACAGATCCCCCTCTACTCGATGCTGAAAATAATAGAAACCAGTGGGTGCTGCTTATTAAAAAAGATGTCAAGGGTGGGGCTACATGGTTTCTCTCACATGCTGAGCCAGAGAGCCGTGGCATGCAAGCAGGGCCGGACTGGGAATAAAAATCAGCCCTGGCACAAAGCCCCCAGCAGCCCACATACAATATCCGCTTAAAAAATGTCCCTTGTTCTCGCACCTCGCCACTGTCTTAAAAAAAAACTACACTATAAAGCTGCTTTCACACGCAGAGAAACCCCTCATCACAGTCAGGTGTGCGCTTGCTTTACAATCCGGGACAAGCCCACACTGACACTACATAAGCACCAACATAACCTACAACCAATCACATCCCCAGTAGTCAGGTCACCATCACATGAACACAGCACTGACTCAACACAGAAGTAAACTTACCCCTGACAGCAAGCCCTCACAGGAGACTCATCTCTGATGGGATTGTTCTTTTCTCCTTTTCTTTCTTCTGGCCCAAACCTCCATGACTCTTCCTGATGAGTCTTTCCCTTCCATTTCCTCCCCTGCCCGGGTACAGCATGCAATGTCTTCTTCTCCCGTCACTACTCGCCCCTGTAGAATTTACAACAAATACATCTTAACCCCTCCTCTTCCGCACTTTCCATAAATTCCCCAAACAGCCTTTTTAGCCCTAAAAATAGAATTAAAAATGTCAATAATGGCAGTAAATAGGTAGACCCCCATTAGGGGGGGAGGGCCAGTATTAGGCAGGCAGGGCCAGTAGCGGGCAGGCAGCAGTACGGTAGGCAGGGACATATACAGTTACGGGGCCATATCAGCAGCAGGGCCAGTATACGCAACAGACCACTTATGGGCAGACGGGACAGTATAGCGGGCGGGACAGGTAAGGGACCCAGGTATAGGTGGGCAGGGCTTTATGGGCAGCCAAGCAGTGTAAGGAGGCAGGGCTAAAAATAGGCAGCCGGGGGCAGGTAAGGCAGCCAGGGCGGGCACAAAGCCAGGGCAGGGTATAGGTACCAGGGCAGGGGCAAAAATACCGGGGCGGGGATAGGTACCAGGGCAGGCTCAAATAGCCAGGCCGGGCATCATATACCAGGCAGGGTAAGTAGCCGGGGCGGGGCATCAATAGCCGGGGCAGGGATAGTACCGGGGCGGGGCATCATTACCAGGGCAGGTATAGGTACCAGGCAGGGCTCAATAGCCAGGGCAGGGCATAGGACCGGGGCGGGCACATATAGCCAAGGCAGGGGTAAGAACCGGGGCAGGCATCTACCGGGAGGGTCATTACCGGGGCAGGAATCGTAGCCAGGCAGGCATCAGTACCGGGCAGGTAACATAGCCAGGCAGGGTACAGTAGCCGGGGCAGGGCACATATAGCCAACAGTGTATGGGTACCAGGCGGGGAAAAAGGAAAGCCAGAGGGTATCGGAGCCGGGCAGGGAAATCAGCCAGGCGGGGTATCAGTACCAAAGGCAGGGCACAAAAACCAGGGCAGGGTATAGGTAAAAGGGCAGGTATAGGTAGCCGGGGCGGGGGCTCATAACCCAGCAGGGTAAGGACCGGCGGGGTACGTAGCCAGGGCAGGGCATCATATACCAGGGCAGGGTATAGGACCAGGCAGGTATAGGTACCAGGGCAGGACTCATAAGCCGGCGGGGTATAGGTAGCCAGGGCAGGGAAATAGGTACCCCAGGGCAGGGCATCATATAGCCGGGAAGGTATCATTACCAGGGCAGGGCATCATATAGCCGGGCAGGCATCAAATAGCCAGGGCAGGGGCAGTATATAGCCGGGGCAGGGCTTTTAAAAGGGGGCAGCCAGGGCAGGGGCATATATAGCCGCAGGGCTTAAAGGCACCAGGCAGGGGCAGTAATAGCCGGCGGGCTAATAGGCACCCAGGCAGGGCAGTATTTACCGGGGCAGGGCAAATTATAGGCCCACGGCAGGGCAGTATATAGCCGGGGTGGGGCTATTAAGCACCCGGGGGCGGGGGCAGTATAGGCACCAGGCAGGGATAATACCAGGCAGGGGCGTATATAGCCGGGGCGGGGCAGGGCAGTATATACCAGGGCAAAAGGGGGGAAATAAAGGCCGGGCAGGGGCAGAAAGGCACCGGGGCGGGGTCATATATAGCCAGGGCGGGGTCAAATATAGCCAGGGCAGGGCAGTAAGGCAGCGGGGCGGGGGCAGTATTTTCAGGGCGGGGTCATTAAAACCGGGGGCAGGCCAGTAAGGCACTGGGCAGGGATATATAGCCGGCGGTCAAAAGGGCACGGGGGGCGGGGGCAGAAAGGGCAGCCAGGGCAGGGGCAGTATAGGCAGCCAGGCGGGAGCATTAGGCGGGCAGAGCGGGGGCGATATACCAGGGCGGGGGGCATATAACCAGGGCAGGGCGAAATAGGCACCAAGCAGGGCAGTATATGCCAGGCAGGGGCAGTAAGGCACCGGGGCAGGGCAGTATGGGCACCAGGGCGGGGGCATTATATAGCCGGGGGCAGGACTATAGGCAGCCAGGGCGGGGCAGTATAAGCCAGGGCGGGGGCAGTATAGGCACCGGGGGCAGGGGCAGTATATAGCCAGGGCAGGGTTTTTTATAGGCAGCCGGGGCAGGGCTTTATGGGCCCCGGGGGGGGGATAAAGCCGGGGCAGGGGCATAAAGGCGCCAGGGACGAAAGTATTTTAAAAAAAAAAATAAAAACGTAATCTAAACCCGGACACCTGCTTTCCCGCCCTTTCACCGGGAAACCGTGGCCGCTCACGCAGAGAGCGGGGCCGCGGACAGGCGGGGCGGACTTCATTACATCGCACCCTGCCCCGCGCCCCCGGGAGCAAGCAACGGGATCAGTAATCCCGACCCCTTTTCGGCTGCTCTTGCACCGCGGGGTTCAGGCGGCGGCCCGGATGGCTGCATGGCTGGGTCGGTGACCCGGGCCAAGGCGCCGTCGGGCGAGGGGGGGCCGTACCCCCCTGCCACGGGGGTCCGGTCGCTATGCAAACCATTGCACCCTGTACGCGTCCAAAACCGGGGTGCCCCTCGGGGCCCGCCGGGGGGAACACCGTCCTCCTCGGCGGGCGATCCGGGCCGGCCCTGCGGCCCGTACCCTAGCGCCCGCCGGGCAAATGCCCGGTTTGCCCCATGGCATCCGGGGCCCGCATGCAAGGGGCCCCTTAATAGAGATAGCGAGCATAAAAAGTTCTATTCTATTAGAACCTTCAACTTTAGTGATTCGGTTCAATTTCTATTCAAACCGAACCCCTTTTAAAGTCAAAAGGGAGAAAGTTCTGGTTTAATTTTTATACCCACAGGGAGGAGAAACTGGAAATTCCCATCCTAAAGTAACCCGGATCAGGGAAAAACTTAGTGAAGAAAATTTGCTCAAGAGGACAGAAAAAAAATGAGAGGCTAAAATACTTCATTCCCTTTTAATGGCTAACTGAAAAAATGAGGACAGCTTTCGAGCAGGGGCCAGCTATAGGAGGGGGCAGCGGGAGAAGCTCGCGGGACCCTCATCCGAGGAGGCCCAAAAAACCTCTTTGCACATAGGAGTTTGGGGGACGTGTTTTTAAACAATTTCAAAATCCAAAACGCAGAAACTGAAATTTGGCACGAGATATTTGCAAATCCAAGCACCTGTAAAATAATATCCATGTATAGAGAGTTAGGTTATGTGAGCCCGCAAAAGTCACCAAAAATCAGCTTTGGGTGTGGGAAAGTGCAGCACATACCCAAAATCCCCAACTATTGATGTCTAGGAGAGGAAAATCTATCTAACTAAAGCAGTCTGACAGACGAGAGTGAGCTGAAATGACTTCCAAGGAAATACGGAAAATATATAACAGGGTCATTGATTTTAGTAGCCAATGGAAACCCCACACCTCAGCGATGACTTTTTTGAATTTCCCTTGTGCTCGCAGATTGGATGGCTCCCCAAAAGCCCCAAAAAGGTATTGGAGGGCCCGAAAAAAGTAGAAGGTGTTTGGGAGGGCCGCCAAAAGTGCAAAAAGCCCTGAAAAACAAAACAAAAAAATTGCTGTCGAACGGGAACTAGAACTTTACCTCAAACAAACAGAAAAAATTTTTGGTTTCGGTTCCATTCTAAAAATTCGAGAAGTTACTAAAAAACAAAACTTTCTAGAACATTGATCAACACAAACCCGGGAAACCCCTAAAAAGGTGGAATGACCATTCTAGAGAATATGAAAATCCACAGTACAGTGCAGCCAAAATACATTTCAGACTAATAGAAAATAATTGTAAATTTTTGGTCCCCTTTTTAAATGAGTTTTTTGCAAGACATGACACCAACTAGGGGTACAAAAACAAATCTGGACATACAGAGAAGGGGGGCAGAGGTAGCAGTTGCAGAGGCTCTCCTATTCCAGAGGCGCCCACAGGCTCCTGATGCTACCGAAGTAAACACCATTAGCACTATAGGTGTATGGATGACTAAACAAATGAACATTTAGGGCCAATGAGAATCCCCCGGTTGGGGCCCCCCTTTCCCCCTTTTTTTCCGGGGGAACTGCGCCTATTTTATGTCGGGGGCCGGGGGCTCGCTCATAATACAAAAAAAAGTCCGCCGGCCCCCCAGTGTTTTAGGCGTAGTGCGGGCCGAGGCGCAGTGCGGCGCGCGCCTTTATCGGCGCCCGGGGTTTGCGGTCATACATGCGGGGAAAATCCCCGCCCGGGCCCTGTGGGGGCGCAGTGCGGGGACTGAGGCGCAGAGCGGCCCGCCCCATGATTCGCCGCCCGGGGGTGCGCACTCATACATGCGGGGAAAGTTTTCTGAAAAATGCCATGGGGGCACAGGCGGGGACTGGGGGCCCGGCGGGACTTAGGCCCGTGCGGGACTGCGCCGAAAAACATTCCCCATGCGAACAGGTGGAAAAGCGGAAACATTCCACATGTCGGGGCGGAGATGAATCAAAAAACGCCTTTTTAAAACGGAAAAACTTCTCAATCCTATTTTTATTGGCTGGGGTTCTGCCGACCAAAGGAAAAAAGCTTAAAAATTGAATTACGTATTTCCCAGCGACTCTCATGCAATTCCCATTAGCGCCGGGCTCGGAAAACGGTTGTTCGGGTTTTTTAAAAAGCTTTTTTTTTGTAAGAGGGTTCGGCTCTTTAAACTATAAAGTTTTACACTTTAAAAAATGTTTTTTGATTAATCTTCATCCGCACGGCGCTGAGCGCCGAGTTTCGAGCGCCCCTTTCCATAAATATAATGGGAGAAGTACCGCGCTTGTTGGCTGGGATAGCCCAAACCACCCCAGCTCAGCCAATCGCTCTTTTCTGTCTTTTTAAATGATTTTGAACTGTCCCGCCTTTTATTTTGATTGGTCCAAAATTCTCCATAGGTATAAGGGACTTTGTCGCTCCATTCTGATTGGCTGCTTCTGCCGACCAATGAAATAGTTAAACAATTTGAATTTCTGATTTTTTCCCGCGATTCCTCTATTGCAATTTCCCTTTTACCCGGTCTGGGCGAAACGCTTGTTGGGGTTTTTTTAATGTTTTTTTTGTAAAGAAGGGTTGGGCTCTGTATTGATTGTTTACATTTAATAAAAATTTTTTTTATTAAATTCATCCCGCACGGCACTGAGCGCCGGTTTCAAGGCCCTCTTCCATAGACATAATGGGAGAATAGCTTGCGCTCTGATTGGCGGGATAGCCAAGCACCCGTGCTCACCAATCAGCTCTTTTCTGTTTTTTTTACTGTATTTTGAATTTTCCCCCCGTGGTTCTGTTTGGGTCTAAACTTCTCCATAGATGAAGGTCTTTGTCGCTCCTTTTCGTTTGGGCCGAGTACCCAACCCCCCCCAGCCACCCAATCACTTTTTTCTGTTTTTTTTACTTTTTATTTTGAAATCCCCGTGGATTCTTTTGGGTAAATCCTTCCCCATGGGTTTTAAGGGTTTCACTGTCGCTCCTACCTGTTGGTCGGTTTATGCCGACCAATGAGAAAGGTTCAAAATTTAAATTTACTGTTTTTCCCCGGGAAATTTTACAATATAAAATTTGAATTGGGGGTTTTCTAGGTTTTGGGGAAAGTGTTTTTTTTTTTAAAATTATTTTATTTTTACGTTTCAGCTCTTTTCTGACACTGTTTTTCCGCTTTAAAGGGTTTTTTTTTTCAAATCATACTCCCTGCACGGAACGGAGCGCCGAGATTTCTTTTTGCTTTTTATGTTTCCTCCTGTTGGGTCCTGTTTCACTTCGTCTCCCCGGAGCATTTAGACAAAAAAAAACAGATTCCCCTTCGGAGCGCCGACGCTGCACTGCCCTCGTTTTGCCGACTCGCCATCGAATCCTCGGAGTATACGACGCGCCGCGTCCCTTCCCGGAACGACCCCCCCCCACCGCGCCCACTGGGGACCCTTCAGGGGGGCGCATGAAAGGGCAACACGCCCAAACACGCTCCCCCGTCCGACAGGGTTCGGGCCCGGGGGCGCAGTTTACCCCAAAAAACGGGTGAAAAGCCCGATCATACATGTCGCCCTTAAAGTGGTATTATGAGATAACCAAAGCATGGTTTCCCCCCCAAAATCCTCGTCCGGGTCTTGTAAAGGGGTGCCAAAAGCCTTTCCTTGGGGGGTGTCCACTCAAAGGAAGGCAAATAGTGGGAGGGTTCCACCACGGGACCTGCCATTTGAAACTCCATAACAGAAAAGGCCCTCTTGCATTCATGACCAAAAAACATTAAAATGAATGGAGAGCAACTGCGCAGCGCGAAAATTTTGTGAGTGGAGTTTAGTGTCCTTTCCCTGAGGTAGGTGCATTTTCCGGGTGAACCTCCCCTTCACCTATAGTATGCCTTAAATTTGGAGAGGGGAACCCCCCCCCTTTTTTGAAGGGGGGAGGATTTGCAATTCCAAGAAAAGCTTAAAAGGGTTTTACCAAAAAGGGTGTTCGTTTTTTTTGCGGGGGTTTTCGATTTAAAAAAACCGGGAACAAAGACTGTCAACCCTCCCCCGTTGCCCTGAATAGAAAATCCAGCTTTTGTTCACAGCCCCGGGTTTTCTGCGGGCGGAATTCAAAAACCCTTTTTTTTTTAAAAAACTTAAACAAACACAAAATTGCCCTATTTCACCAGAAAAATGGGAAAAATTTTACAAATTTTAATTTAATGGGAAGACGAAATTTGAAAACTGTTCCCCATAAAGGTCAAAAAGATCACAAAAAAAAAAAAAGACTTTCCTCCGTCCCCAAATCTGCTAAAACCCGAGCCGCGGGTATCTCCCCTTAAAAGGGGTTTTTTGCCACGATCTCATTTTATACCCCTGATCCAGCTCTTCAGCTCTGTGTGTTAGAAGGGGGCGGGGTGATTTGTTTGAATTGCAAATTTTAGTGACCCAGCAGGGTACATCACCCGGCCTTTCCTCCCTCTAGTGAAAGAAAGGTATTTTTTGTAAAAAACTGCAAATAGTCCAAATTTCTCGGGAAAGTTTTTACCTCACAACAAAAGTCCTAGGTTAATCCCCGCAGGAACCAAACCTTGGATTTTTTTTTTCTCTTTATTTAAAGAAAAACAATTTTAAAAAAGAAAAAATGTCCCCAAAAAAAAAATTTTTTTTTAAAAATTTTTTTAAAAAATCGTGACACTCGAAAAAACTCACAAAAAAAACTGTGGGAAGCAAACAACAACCTATGGGTGGGACCAAATGGGTATACAAAACCTGGCCCCATAAACCTAACTACCCCTACCTAACTGGAGAGATACAGATGACGCCCCTTAAAGGGCGTTTTTGCCGCACCTTAGGCCTCGTTCACCGGCTTATTTTCGCGGAATGGGCCCCACTGCGCGCCCGGGTTTTCGTGCAGTACGGGCCAATCCCCGGCAGCTTCGGGAATCCAACCCCTCAAGAGAAAAGTGGGGAAACCCCGCTCCTCCCCCCTCACGAATCTGCCCCGGGGGGGGAAATGCATGCACTTTTTTTACACGCGCCAAACAAAACAATTTTCTATGGGGGGGGTGCGCCCCCGCCCCGCTCCGCCCCGCCCCCGTTGCGCCCCTTAATTTACGCGGGTTTGTGAGCTCAAATAGACCCAAATCCTCGGAATAAGCGGTGAACACGCCTTTCCCAATTCAAAAAAAACCCTGTTTTTTCCCCATTTCCCGTCCCCCAAAATTTTCAATATCCATGACATCATCGGGGGCAGTCGGAAAGATATAAATTTGGGCCCAAAATCTAGGTTGTAACAAAAAAATGGCGCAATAATGCAGGGACAAAAATTGGGCTTGTTCACACGACGTTTTGTGATCCTTTTACGGGTCCGTTTTTCGGATCCCCAAAACGGTCTAAAAATTGTCATGTGATTAACTTTTCTTTTTGGCAAAAGCGCATTGCTGTTCCATTATCGCCGTGGCTTTTCGCGATCCCCTTTTCGGATCCGTTTAAAAATTGACTTCAATTTTTCTTTCGTTTTACGCAAGAGAAAACCCCTAGGAAAATTGGGGGCGCTTTGGCACCCCAAAGCGATCCAAAAACCACATACTTTTTGGGGCGTTTTTTATCCCCTTTTGATGCCAAAAAGATCCGTAAAACCATTGGTTTTAAAATTAAATATGAAATTAGAATTTTGTTTTGGGTATATTTTGTTTATAAAAGTATATAATTTTATATATTTATAATATTATAATATATAATAATATTAATATAAAATATAAATGTATATTAGTTTAATAAATTTTTTTATAAATTTTAAATTTTTTTGATTTATATATAAATAAAGTTTTTTATAAAAGTATATAAAATTATAAATTATATTTTTT
>JAODAL010058349.1:0-22142 GCA_025379985.1 Phyllomedusa bahiana
AGGGGGGGAAAAAAAGCATTTTCCGTCATGTTTTTGCTTCTTTTTACACTTTTGCCGTGTAGGATAAATTTCATGATAACTTCACTATGTGGGTTGGTACAACTTTTGCACAATAGAATTGCATTTTTATGTCGTGATAGTCTGACAGCCATAATTTTTTGTTGACTTTTTTATTAGTATCATTATACTCCGGGGCTGTCCAGAGAGGAGATCGCCCCACTGCACCGAGAAAAGACAGTAGAAGCTCACTCCTTCTTTCTTTCCCTTAGCTGTGATGATGTAACACATCACCACAGCTAAGGGATTAATCACCCGCGGCCGGAGCACACTCCGGGCACGAGTGATGCAGCATGAGGCCAGCGGTAATATACCACTGGTCCCATGCCTTGATCTTGCAAGCTCCACTTGTGACCTCGCAAGATCTCCATGACGTACCCATATGTCAAATTGCGGGAACCCCTTCCACGACCATGATGTATGGGTACGTCAAATATCAGTAAGGGGTTAGTAAGCAAGCATGGTATCTGTAAGAAGGGGTAAAGACTAACTTGCTTACATAAAAAATTAATGTAAGCAGTTTTATCCTTTTTGGTTGCTTGTACTTACACAGCTATAGCCTTCTACTTTGATCACCCAAGCTCCTTTTCAGTTTCACAAAGTGTGAATATGCAGTATAACTTTCAGAGTACTAAGGGTTCCAGTGAATTTAATCTCCATGCATAAATTTTGTTAATGTTTTAATATGTGGTCTGTGATTTTTCCCCTCTAGGGACACATTAAAGGCTACATCTCTCATCAGCATCAAAAGCTTGTTGTCAGCAGGCAAAATCCCTTTCCTCCTCTGTCAACAATCAATTAACAACAGTCGCAATGAAGATAGTGAGTGGTCAGCAGAACATGGGTCCAGGAAGTATTTGTCTTTTTTTTGTATATTAAATGCAAGGTTTTTAATATTATACATTTATGCAAGTGACATTTTGTTTCTCTTGCTCGGTTTTATAAAATTTAGTGTCCAATAAAACAAATTTTTGTGTTACCTGCTTCAAATTCTGATCTACTGAACTACTTGGACCTTTGGTTATCTTTGCTGCACTGGGTTAAGTATTCACCTAAAATGTTCTTCTCTACAACGCACTATTCCTGTTCAAGAGCAACTGAGCCCCATGCACTTTGAATTGTTGGCTCCTGAGTTACATCCTAACTACTAACTGACTGTAAATATGTGTGCAATTTATACACAAACGTTCTTCTTTAAAAAAAAAAAAAAGAAATAAAATTCAGTAGCTCTCTTTATACAGGGGTGTTCCCACAAAGAAACATTCACTTAACAGGTCGGTTCATAGCTAACGATAAGCTGGCTGAGATACAGATTGAGGAGGGCCGCACTTGCGGCCATCCTCCCCATGCAATTTATTTGCATTCAGAACTCCCATAAAAATTAACGGGGAGGCCGACTGCATGCGCCGGCCTTTTTGTTCTGTAAAATGGCTGGCTCGTAGCTAGCTGTTACACAGATGTTCCTTCAAGGGAACACCTTTTAAACAAAGTCACCCCCAAATCATTCCAGAAACTAATGTCAAATTTGTCTGTGAATACACTTTAAAATCAGGAAAGCATAAACCTTAAAGGGGATATTCGGAAATTTAAAGATTCCTTAGAACACAATGAACAGAATTTATATTGAAAAGTAAAGGTATTCCATTACCTTCATGTGTTTCTTTTCTTTTGCCTCCTTATTCATCTATCATAAGATCCACTTTTTGCAATGAAACTTTTGGGAATGTCAGTAGTTCTCCAGCATCTCTTTCCTACAAGTCCCAGACTGCACTGCAATCTAGGATTTCCCCCCACAGTTTTCACTGCTAGACATTGTGCTGACATTGCTGTGTAATCCCCCCAGCTCTGTACTTGCTGTCATGATAATGGTTAGGAATCATGAGTCGCTGTGTAAACTGTACAGAGCTGCAGTCATTATTTTCATGACCGCAGTACACAAACCCCACCACCCCCCTCTTGTTCTGAACTGTTGTCCTCTGCTCCCATTACTGTTATGCTACTTCTACACGTTAAGGCCAAAATATTGGTCGGATTCTAATTTGAATCTGATCAGTATTTTACACTTTGTTTTCGTTGCGGTTTTCGCATTTTGGGCACCCCATTCAATTGAACAATACTATAATCCACCATTTTCAAGTAATATACAGTGGATTATAGAACATGTTCTAAGTTTATTCAAAACTGGCATTTTTTTAAATCTGACCTCAGAAAATCTGAGCTCTGTAGACTACAGCTCGGATTTTCTTTTGAGGTCTATGGGGATGATTTACAGTCAGATTTTTGCGGATTCTAAATACCGAATCTTCTTAAAATTCCAACAGTAAATCACTTTGGTGAAGCGAGCCTTTTGTAAGTCCTGTCACAGGAAACAGCTACCCCTCAAGGCCGTGTTTACACGGGGTTATTTCCCCAAAGGTTTTGTGCGCCCTATTGAGGCACAAATCCGCCATGAAAAAGGGGCGGGACGGGGGCGGGGCCGGGGGCCGCGGGGGGGCCGCTCCCGGCCCCCTAGACAAAGCATTGTTTCGCGCGTCCGCGCCGTAAATAATTTGGATGCACTTTTTCCCCCCCCGGGGGATTTGCGACGGGGAGGACGACGGAATCCACGTCTTAGAAGCATGGATTAACCCCAATACTCCCACGGATTGGCGCCGTATTCCGCCTTCAATAGGCGCAAACCTTGCAAATAGCCGTGGGGAAAACGGGGCCTAATGCAATTATTATTCTTCCCCTGCAAACTACTGGCTGGAAAGGGTGAATGCAGTCAGATCGTTCTCTGCTCAGGTCACACCCACTATAGGGGAGTGTTTCTGAGCTGAACAAGGCTTCATAGCACACTCACTGAGTGATGACAAAACGTTCACCGAGGCCATGTGATCAATGAACATCACGTAGTTTGCAGGAGGTAGTGGGGGAACGGAGTACAGGGCTCGGGGACAGGTAGATAATTTTTAAGTATGAATTTTAAAAGTTGAATATAATACAGCTGTGAGTCCTATAACAAATAAAAAGATCCTGGAGAACCTCTTTAAAAGGATTGATTTTCCATAGGAATATTCTGTACTGGATTTACATCTCAGGAGCCTGTAGATACAGATTATATGGCACCTTAGCATCTGCCAATGTTGTTCTACTTTCACAAAATAAATGATCAGAGCAAGATCTAGTATTCTCTGCAGCCTTCCCCTTGTCCCACTATATACTTCATTACCTCTGCATTTTTATTACCTAATTACCATTTAAATACATTACATTTATATGTGTTCAAATATATGTAAATGTTCCCATTGTTGAACTGTCTATAAGCATAGGGTTACAGGACCTACAGGTAAATCCCACCCTTATTACATTTCAACTTGTTTTTCTGCTGCAGTCTTCTAAAAATGAAATGTTGATTCAGTGTTTGTTAGAAAATTTTATTTACTTATATGTCCGCAAGCTGATTTCTTCTGCAGTCTGCATTTACATAGTATATTTCTGTCATAAACATGAATTTATAGGTGTATAAAATAGTCTTTTATGATAAACAAATGCGAAGAATACTAAATATATATATATATAATACACCACTTAAACTGGTCTAATGCACATACAATGGTCCCTCATCATAAAATATTAATTGGTTCCAGAACGACCATTGTATGTTAAAACCATATCTCTATGGAAAACTGGTAATTAGTTTCCAGGCCCCAAAATGACACCCAACAAAAAGCAAAAGTAAGATTATGCAACTAATACAGGTAATACAAGTCCTTACATATAACTTCAGAAAGAGCTGTTGGAAGCTGGAAATCACTTTCTATGTTGACGATAGGAGCATATTTGGGTCATATACTTTATATATAATACACCAGAAAAAAGAAAATGGGGCCTTTGACTGGTGCCCAAAGGAGCCGCTTATATAACATGTAGTATAGTGTAGTGTACTGTAGAGAAGTACTTCCAGACTGCCAATTAATGCATGTACTTCACTCATACAAATGTGTTACAGTTAAAATATTCATGATAATTAGCTGGATCAGTGTTTGGGACATTGTATCTTGAAAGCACACGCAACATACAATATCCCGAGAGAGAACATTGTATGTTAAAAATATCCTGTAACTTGAAGGACTACTGTATTAGCAGTTGTTATAGTAACACAGTAAAAGCATTAGCTACTGTTCTGCCTTAACCACATGATATATCTGGATATTTTGGTAAATTTAAAAACATCTGGGTTCCATAATTCTTGATTTATTGATCCCATGATCCCCGTCAGGAACCATGCACCATTGTGTCCGACTGCAACATGGCTCCCATCAGTCATTGTGGAGTCTATGCTTCTGTTTGCTGTTCCACAAAACATTCGGGTTGTTTGTGTTACATTGAAAGCAGTTTCACAAGTTACTTTGTCAGCCTCTGTTATTGGAAATTGAATGGGTATCATTCCTATGTCTTCCAAGTCTAGAGTCCAGCCACTCACTGTCCCTGGGATTCGTGGCATCAACACATTCTCTGCAAAGTCTTTCTGAGGGATGCAGATGGGTAGAATGTGTTTGTGGAATTTAATACCTTTTTCAAGCTGAAGCAGAGCAATGTTATTGTCTCCAGTGTCCTTAGAATATTTTGTGTGTATACGATAGCTGGCCACCTTGATCTTCTGCACGTTCTCTGTGTCTATGGTTCCTGTAGAATTTGACACAAATATTTGTGATAAATATATCAACTATCTTCTTATAGAAGAAGTAAAACTTATAAATGATTGGGTAGTTCTAAAAAGGCTACAGCTACACAGCAAATGTAAAATACCGTCGGATTTTGTTATAGAATCCGACCAGTATTTGACAATCGGTTTTCTTTTTCAGCCGTCCTATTAACACTGAACAGTACTATACTCTGCCGTTTTTAAGTGAAATACGACAGATTAAAGAACATGTTCTAAGTTTTTTTGAACGGATTTCGGATTTGAAATCCGACCTCAGAAAATCCGAGCTGTGTAGACTACAGCTTGGATTTTCTATTGAGGTCTATGGGGATGGTTTACAGTCGGATTTTTGCAGATTCTAAATACGGAATCTGCTTAAAAATCCAACTGTAAAACAGTTCCGTGTAGATGTAGCTAAATAGCTTCACAATCTTGTATGGAGACATCTTGAATCAAAATAGTCTAAAAGATGGTAGGTCCTTACCCGCAAGGATGAAAATTGGTCCCTGATGACTGCTGCACTTTGCAATTGTAAGGACCAAATACTGGTTAAGTATGACTCCGCTGCAGTAAGGTGTCCCTTCTACAGTTAGTAGTAGTACCTCAAAGGGAATTCAAATACATAAAGTATTATGATTTTATGTCCGTTTAGTGTAAAAATAGCAACAGTTTTTAAAAATGTATTTTCAGTTTTCTGTAAATTAAGCCTGATTTTTAAAATTGGAGGGGATTCAACAAGGTTTGTACACCTGTTTTTATATTTATGACTTTCTACCATTTTTGTGCTCCACTTGTCACTTCCAAAACTCACAAGGGGCCTCCTGTGGCTTGACAGATTTATTACAATTTACACCAGAACTTTGTGTAATTACAGTGAAAACCTCCATTGGCCATGATTTCTATTTAGGGTGCGTTCACACGGCAAAAATAAAATAGCGGTCGGATTTTTCGACTGGTATTTTGTCTTTTTGGCACATAAGGGGACGGCTTTTGTCTGTGTATTTAAGCCGTTCACATGTTCATGTTCTGCCTGAAAAACGGGCGGAAGAATGAACATGTTCTACGTTTTTAGGAATGCCAGTGGTGTCCAAAGCTGTTCGGCGTAAAATCCGTGCAGTGTGGAATGCTGCACAAAGTTTCTATTTGAATCAATGTAAAAGGTAGCCAGTTGGTTTACAGACGGTCTTCAAATCTGAAAACGGTCTGTAAAACTGACTGAAAACCCTTGACATGTAGACAAACCCTTATGCAGCCACATATGCAACCTATTTATTTAGATGCTCGTGCCTATTTAAAAAAAAAAAAAAAGTTTGTTACAACTTATTCCGGCGCCTTTGTACTCCAGCATGTGAAACTCCATTCTGCCATTGTGTTTTAACACTTAACATATTCAAGATCTTTTTTTTTTTTTCTGCCAGTGAATGGAAATATCCTCATTTACATTTGGAGACTGTAAACCTCTCCAAACCTAATATCTGAGGTGTTTGTTACAGTGTATCAGTGCAGGTTAGTAATAACTATCAGTCTACACTTCAAGAAAGAAGAGATACTTGAGTTCTGTTAAGAAAGGATTGCCTAAACTTAGTCCTCATTCAGTAGTATTGTAGCACCTTTTTTTATAGACTCAAGTCCAAGACCAACAACTGGGCTAATGTTCCAAATTATCAGTATAGATCTTGCGACCTCACTATCTTGAGTCCACAATGCTGCATACAACTTAATGTATATCTTTGAACCAGGGCTGTGGAGTCGGAGTTGGTGCCCATTTTGCAGGAGTCAGAGTTGGAGTTGTTAAAAAATGGACCAACTCCGACTCCCAAAATATATAATAAATTGGTCCAGTTAGTTCGATGCAGTGCCAAGAGCAAGAGAAATTTGATCCGGCCAGTGCTACTGCTCCCATATCTTCAGCCTCATCACATGAGGAGTTGATGATATGGAGCAGGCAAAACGTTGCCACAGGGAAAAGATTACGCTTCCATATATAGATTGACCAGATTTCAGCAAAATTTTTCACTTCATATTTACAATTTATTCAAGTTTTTTGTGTTCTAAAGTCGTATCCTATAAATATATTTTACATTGACAAGCAAAAGGGTAACAATGTTTTGAACTTGTGACTTTCAGGCTCCATATCTCAACATCCAATACAGCTTTGAACATGAGACCCATCATTTTATAGACAATCATTTTGGCTGTCTCATACATAACTTTTACCTTCAACTATTTAGCATCTACTTAGTTCTGCAGATTCTTCTCATGTACCTGCATTGTTACTGTTTTGCTCCTGGTGGTGGTATAAAAGACAGCCTGTTCTCACATTCCCTAACAGATCAGTGTGTTATTAGGCTGATTCCCAAGAGAAAGGTCACTGGTTCGAGCAGGCATGAAGAAGATTTCCTAAGAAAAGAGAAGCCATATCATCCAGCTCATCAAGCGTCTCTGGGCCAAGAAGGTTGCCAAACTGCATCATGTGAGGTCTGACAGCTGGAAGAATATGGAATGAAGTCCGTCCATTCAAAGCCAAGAGGTGACATCCAGCGGAAATATCAGAGTCAACAAGTCGCTCATCATGAGGTCAATCAGTTCTGACGCTAAGACACAGCAGTGGAGGCGGCTCGTATGCTTTCTAAGAGTGAGATCACAGACAACCATGCAAGCAGCGGTCAACGCGCATTACACAGGTCTGGAATGATGGCCCGAAAAAAGGTTAAGAAGCCGCGACTTTAATCTCATCATAAGAAGCGTTGGCTCAAGTTTGCCAAAAAGTACAAAAAATGGAAGATTGGAAACTGATGATTTGGAGCGATGAGATGAAAGTCAATAGACCGGGCTCTGATGGGGGCAAATGGGTTTGGGAGAATCAAGGGAAAAAGAAGCTAACGGATCGAGAAGCTGGAAGAACTGTCAGGTTTGGTGTTAGAAGCCTGAGGATATGGGGATGTTTCACAGCCAAAGATGTCACCATCGATCCTGGTCAAGTATCCAACGAGGATCAATGGTGACCTTAATGCTGAGCTATATGTGAGTGTTCTACGAGATGAGTTACTTCATACACTCAAGTATTATGGGTATGAAAAGGACGACATAGTGTTCCAGCAGGACAACGACCTGTGGCGGACGTCAAGGTTGCAGAAGGAAGGGTTCAATGACAATGAGGTAGAGTTGCTGTATTGGCCTCCACAGTCCCCAGACCTCAACCCAATCCAACACTTAGGGCCACATGTATGAAACTGTTTAGGTCTAAAACTCACTCTTTTGCCCAAAGTAACCTATGGGCAAAAAAGTGAGTTGCCCTTAGAGTTGAAGAAAAAGCTGTATTCACACCCAAGTCCAGTCTGCACCAACATTGAGAACGTGTAGAAGAGACCTGGGATCAGATTTTGGTCAAGACCTGCTTGAATCTGATCCCAGAAGGATTCAGGCAGTGCTGAAGGCCAAATTTTGATTTTTAGGAGCAAAACAGTAATAATGCAGTTACATCTGCAGAACTAAGCAAATGCTAAATGCTAAATAATTTATGTATAAGATAGGCAAGACAGTTGTCTATAAAATGATGGTAGCTATGGAGCCTGAAAGTCAAAAGTTAAAAACATTGTTACCATTTTGCTTGTCAGTGTATGTTCTACCGAAATAGCTTGACTATTGTACCATTAGGTGATAAAGAGTCTGATGTTACCATTTTACTACAGTAAAGTTATCACTTAAACATGTGCCATGTATGAGGGAGTGGGAGTCGGTGTCAGGGAAATTGAGGAGTCAGAGTTGGAGTGGGAGCTTTGGCTTACCGACTCCACAGCCCTGCTTTGAACTGTACTGTAGCTTGAAAAATAATAGTAAAATCCGTAGCACTAAAGCCTTTGTGTAGCCCTAGGCAAAGGGAGCCTAGAAGAATGATATAAACCAGAAGATTTATTAAGATTAGTGTTTGTATGTCAGTAATAAAGTAAAGTTTATTGAAATGAAATGAACCAAATTTATTTAGGTGTACAACTCTTACGCTATGTTCACACGGCTCATTTTGGGACATATCTGGCCCCGTATTTCACGCCGTACTGCGCTAAATACGGGCGAGATACGTCCCAGTCATTACGGTAATCCAAAGTTCTCATAGAAAACTATGGATTACGCCTCCTCTCCCTGCTTGCACAATACGCCGAGCGGGGAGAGAAGTGACATGTCATTTATTCACGGGGTATACGCATAATGCATGTCTATGGGGCCGGTGGGCTGCCGGCCCCTTCCTCCCGCTCCTGAGCACACGGCGTAATTGCGGGCGATAGACGTCCCACAATTATTGCCGTGTGAACATAGCCTTAGGGTGCTTTCACATGGTGCGGTTTTGCTGGGTTTTTTAACCACTTGCAGTGCTGCACAGCAGTTACACTGCCTTTATTACCAACAATCTTCTTTCAGTTATCTTAACTGTTTTGCAAGGTATTACAAGTGAGTAATCCGTTATTGTGTCTGAAGTCTTGCGGAGTCTAAACACAGTAATTGATTACTCACTTGTTATGCCTTGCAAAACAGTTTATATTACTGAAAGAAGCTTGCTGGTAATAAAGGCAGTTTAATTGCTGTGCAGTACTGCAAGTGAAAAAACGCACCAAAACCGCACCATGTGGACTATCCTAAAGACGAAAGATGAAATTTACGCCTGCTGTGAGCATATTTGCTTTACAAATTGCGATAGTTTCTGTCTTAATAAATCACAAAATCTTCCTCCTCTACCCATCCTGATAAACCACATCCACTTTTCAAAAAATGGCGAGACGAGAGAAAAGTATAAAAAATCTCAAGTATAGCATGCGTCAAAATCTGCCAATCATTTGTTGATCATTTTTATAAGACATGTTACAGGTTCTCTTTATTCTTCTGAAAGGCCCCCAATTAATATAAAAATTAAATAATGTTTCACTTAGATTCACCTGCCAAGGGAAAGGACTGGTGTAGTTCTGGGTACCCGGCGATGTTGTATTCTCATCCTTCAGTAATTGTCCACAAGCATAGGGATCTGTCATTGGAGAAACAAGACAAGTGGCATGCCAGTCAGTCTGATTGTTTCTCCTGATCACATTCTACTGAGTGACAGTATAATTTCCTTTAGCAGTGTCATAACATCATGCATTGGACTGATTCATTTTAGACGTGTATGAATAGCACTGGACTGGTGAGATATTATATTTCCTGACTGTATGTGCTGGTCTAAAAATAACAAAGTGATCAGCAATACTACCTTCTTACTAGTAGATGTGTCGTCTCTACCCCCGAATCCAAAGGGCACATAAATAGACCCAATTTATATAACAAATGGCATCCAGCGGGTTGGAAAAGTACCAAAATCTTTCTTTATTCCTCCACAGAAAACACCCAAATATACATGTTGGATAAAGACCCAGTAGGGTCGTAACATTGCAGGTACAGTGCCTTGCGAAAGTATTTGGCCCCCTTGACCTTTTCAACCTTTTGCCACATTTCAGGCTTCAAACATAAATATATAAAAAAAAAAATTTTGTGAAGACGGCCGGGTCTTGATAGATTTGCAGTGGTCTGATACTCCTTCCATTTCAATATGATCGCTTGCACAGTGCTCCTTGGGATGTTTAAAGTTTGGGAAATCTTTTTGTATCCAAATCCAGATTTAAACTTCTCCATAACAGTATCACGGACCTGCCTGATGTGTTCCTTGGTCTTCATGATTCTCTCTGCGCTTTAAACAGAACCCTGAGACCATCACAGAGCAGGTGCATTTATACGGAGACTTGATTACACACAGGTGGATTATATTTATCATCATCAGTCATTTAGGACAACATTGGATCATTCAGAGATCCTCACTGAACTTCTGGAGTGAGTTTGCTGCACTGAAAGTAAAGGGGCCAAATAATTTTGCACACCCACTTTTCAGTTTTTTATTTTTACAAAAGTTTAAAATATCCAATAAATTTCGTTCCACTTCACAATTATGTCCTACTTGTTGATTCTTCATAAAAAAAATTTAAATTTTATATCTTTATGTTTGATGCCTGAAATGTGGCAAAAGTTCAAGGAGGCCGAATACTTTCGCAAGTCACTGTATATTTGGGTGTTTTCTGTGGAGGAATAAAGAAAGTTTTGTGTACTTTTCCAACCCGCTGGATGCTGTTTGTTATACACATTGGGTGTATATGCTGATCTGCCACAATTTTGTATCTGGCATAAAGCATATAGAATTGGGAAACGGAGCAAGTATGGTCCATAAGAGACTACTGCCCTACTGTGGTATATATTCGGATGTTTTTTTGAGGTATCCCAATAAACCACTTTGACAGAGGCTAAAAGGATTGCAAAACAGTGTAGTGATATGAAGGTGATAAGATGTGCATAATAGGTAACCCTCCCATGTACTGAATCTTGATAAATCTGTATGGTATCTTTTTCTTTTAATCTATATGATCAGTATTTAAATATCAGGTATAGCTGAACATTTACTACTGCAGATTATTGTTTGCACTTGCCTATTGGGTGACATGACTTTTCATCTTCCCCAAGCCTATAGCCAGATGCACAGGAACAGGTATAAAATCCAAGGTCATATCCAGGTTCACAGTAGTGCTGGCATCCATCTTCTGCATCAGGGTGGCATTCATTTGTTGCTGTGAAACACATACCGTAATTAAGAACTTTACGGAAATGTTTTCTTAAAGAGTGCGAGTTATTTAGTAAAGCGGAATTGCTTTTATTGTGGATATTTTGCCATATCTTTGTACGGTACCTTTCAACATGGTGTTATCTGAGGACATTTTTGGCAATGTTTCACCTTCACCGATACAATAATAGAAGCAAACCACACAAATTTATTAAACAATTTACACACTGAAAAAATGCAATATTGGGCCTGGACCAAAACCACTAAATATCAAACCACAAATTATGGTCCCAGAAAAAATAGTCATATAAATTTAAAAATTCATAATTTTATTAACAATCACTAAAAACATACATATAAAATCATAAAAGGCAAATGTAAATATATGATGAAGTAACAGCACTCAAAAGGGGAATAATCAGAAAATAAACAAAAATTCATTTATATACACATGCATATGAAAAAATTCCAGCAAAGTGCATATATATTATGTAGTTAAATACTTGAATTCATATATAAAAAAAACTCCAAAGTGCATATAAATACAAGCCTCAAGGTTTGTGCATTCAAAAAGCATTTCATTCACAGTACACATAGATAAAAATAAAATCCTCAAAGTGTTAGAAAAAATTCATATATATAAAAGTGGTCATATAATCAATTACCGTATATACTCGAGTATAAGCCGACCCGAGTATAAGCCGAGGCACCTACTGTTGCCACAAAAACCGGGAAAGCTTATTGACTTGAGTATAAGCCTAGGTGGAAAACGCAGCGGCTACTGGTGAATTTTAAAAATAAAAACAGATACCAACAAAATTACATAGGCAATTTAATGTCCCATATAGGCTGGTATAGGCAGTTTAATGTCCCCCATTGACAGGTTATAGGTATTTATAGGCAGTTTAATGTCCCCCATAGGCTGGTATAGGCAGCTATATGTCCCCCTAGGCAGGCTATAGGCAGGCAATTGCCCCCATAGGCAGGTATAGGTCCTCACAGGCAGGGTATAGGCAGGTATAGGTCGTTATAGGCTGGTATAGGCAGGATAGGTCCCCCTAGGCAGGCTATAGGCAGATATAGGTCACCTAGGCAGGCTATAGGCAGGTATATGCATGGTATAGGCTGGCATAGGTCCCCCTAGACAGGCTATAGGCAGGTATAGGTCCCCTAGGCAGGTATAGGCATTACTAGGCAGGTATAAGCAGTACTAGGCAGGTATAGGCAGGTATGGATAGTATTAGGCAGGTATAGGCAGTACAAGGCAGGTATAGATAGTACTAGGCAGGTATAGGCAGTACTAGGCAGGTATAAAAACAACCACTTACCTCGATCCCCGCTGCTCCGTCTCCCGGGCGCGCTCCTCGGTCTTCTCGGCACAGGCGGGTGACGTCATCAGGCCACGGGTGACACACGCTGCCTGTGCCGGAAACTCCGGACGGCCGCGAGTCTGCTGCGGAGCACGGAGCGCTCGCTCTCTGCTCCGCAGTGGTATCTCCTCTCCTGCATGCGCTCCGGAGGAGTCGCATGCAGGGGAAGAGATAGCTGACAGCGCCTGGGCCACTGCAGTTCCTGGACGCTATAAGCTACTCGGGATTCTGCTATATGCGCTCCCTGAGGAGTCGCATATAACTGAAGCGTTCCTGCAGCGCACGGGCCATCGCAGCACCCGAGTGCCGACAGTGACTCCAGTATAAGCCGAGGGGGGATTTTTCAGCACATTTTTTGTGCTGAAAAACACGGCTTATACTCTAGTATATGCGGTATATGACCACTTTTATATATATGAATTTTTTAAAATTTATTAAAGTAATAGAAATCCACAGCACACAATGATGTAATGATGCTTCAAAATGTGTATGTATAGAAAAAGGGGTGTTATATACATATTAGTGTTTAACATGTCATTACATATAGAATTCATAAAGTATTACATTCCATACAAAATGAAGTATAAGATATATGTGAGATGTGATTCTTCTTGACGTTTCGGTCGGTAAAACGACCTTATTCATAAGAAATCACAATCAAGTAGAGGTGGTGATAGGAAATAACATATATGGAGAACGAATACTTGAGCAACCACATGTAATGAGTTAATGAAGCATATGAGCCCAAAGAAATAAGGAATATGAACGGCAGCCAGTGGTCCAGAAATAAGGTAGTAGCTACTGAGAGCTGGAGGATTTCTGGAGAGGTGCTGCTTGGAAGAGCTAGAAAACACGAATATGTATATAACACCCCTTTTTCTATAAATACACATTTTGAAGCATATTACATCGAGTGCTGTGTATTTCTACTAGTTTGATATTTGGGGTTGCAACACCCTTTCCACCAGCACCTATTCGTTACCGAGTTCATACAATTATTACACAAATTTATTACACATTACTATAAGAGCCTTATCCTTACCAAACTGGCAATTCCTTCCTGTGTAGCCTTCTGGACAAATGCAGGTGTAAAGTCGAATAAAATCTGTGCACACAGCATTGTTTTTACATGGGCTAGAAGAACATGGTTTGCCTCCTGTGGATATGAATAACATGGTATTTTTAGTAATCTGTTTGTAGGCTATATATTAGAAAGGGTTGTGTGACTTCCGGTTCCGGCGTCGAAATGGAGTAAGCTAACGCGCGGAGCTCCCGAGAGACAGCACCAACCCGACAAGATTATACCTGCCAGGGAACGCCTGACCGCCGCAACTTCCTCGCCGGACACTCTCCGCGACCCACGGTGACTATCGGCGCATCGGCCGGGGACGGGACCTGCCGCGAAACAGGCGCCAAGCCTCTATACCCCGCAGCTCGCCCCGCCTCACGCCGCGAGAGAGATTATCCCGGCGCAACCACTGCCAGCCTATACCTGAACGGACAGCGGCGGGAGAGACTGATTCCAATACCGGCACCTTACCGCTCCCGGGTCCGTCGCTCACGCAGCGAAGCCCTGCACGTTACCCCAGATCCGCTTGAAGACTGCGGACGATCTCTGCACAGCGGGAGCGCACAGGTCCGTCTGGAAAACAGCACAGCAGCAGCGGGACCTCTGGTGTGAGCCACCGGGAGAGACGGCCAGCCTGATTCACCCCTGCATCAAAGACAGCAGGTAACGCAGAGGGGACACTGTACACTGACCCTGGCTCTGCCTTAGGTGAGCTAACAAGGACACTTGTGGGGGCGGTCGCCATATTGGCCACGTGCGGCGAGCAGGAGACGTCCCCACTGATCCGGCGGGTGGGAGATAGCCCCAGTCAGTATACAGCCACTCCAGGGCGACGACGAAAAGCAGGCTCTCCTGCAGCAGCAAAAGTGAATAGCACACTGATTCACTATAAGCAATATAGGTGAAGAGCCATACTGTTGATATTGTAGACCACTGTCTACACACAATAAGCATTCAGCTCAGTACCACGTCTCTGCTTATTACTCGAATATACCGTGAGTAGGACCACGATCTTTCCTCACTTTTACACAAAGGCTGATGCCCCCCTGAGCATATGGAAAAATATATCTGCAAGATGGGCCGCACAAAACCTGCTAAACAACCCCCTAAAAGTGAAATTGCACAAGCACCAGCGCCCTCTAGAGACGCAGCTCCAGATGACATGCAAGATGCCATTGAAGATATCTTTCTATTAACTGCAAATGAATGGACTGTTTCTCCAGCAACACAAGCAGAACCAGACCCGGTGCCTTCAACCCCCCTAGACTCTCATACCATGAGGGCTACTGCCCGACCCCAAGCGGAACTCGCTGTCCACAACTTTGAAGCCATCGTGGCTGAAGTTGCCAAGCAAATCTCAGCTGATTTACAAGCATCACTAACGGCGTCGGTGACAAGGTTGGTGGCACAGGTGAAAGCTGATGTGAAGATACATACCGAGAGGCTGGATAGCCATGACCTTATTCTCCACAAGCTTAAAGAAGACGCCGACAGAACCCACTCCCAACTTGATGACATAATCCGAGAAAATAAACGCCTGAATGATAAAATAGAAGACTTAGAAAATCGATCCAGGCGGAACAACTTAAGGATTCTGGGTATCTCGGAGTCCATTCCTCCCAAGAGCCTAACTATGCTCTGTGAAAGGGAACTACCAAAAGCTCTGGGCCTAACACATCCCTGCAAGGTGGAGAGGGCACACCGGTTAGGCCCTGACTTGAGAAGCGGCCCGGCACCAAAACCAGGCGATAGCTCTACATCATCTATGAGAGACAGGCCCCGCCAGATAATAGTTAAGTATTTGGACTTCACAGATAAAGTCGAAATTCTGAGAGCTTTCAAAAGTATGAAGTCGGACTTGATTTTCAAAGGGAGAAAAATCCTCATTTTTGAAGACTTTTCGGCAGAGGTGGTTAAGAAAAGGAGAGCCTTCTCCCCAGTGTGCTCTATCCTCTTCAGTAGACAGATTAAATTCGCATTGCTATACCCGGCGATCCTGAAGATATTCCACAGAAATGGGAAGATGACCTCCTTCCATTCCCCTGCAGAGGCGAGACAATATCTAGAGGATCATGAACCGGACATATCTCGACCACCCTCACCCTCGATGTCAGACCGCTCCTCTTCCCCTAGCGGACTTGACCAAGCCTCCAGATCCGATCTTCAGACGAGAGAGGATAATCTTAACTACACCCCCCCCCCCCCCCCGCCCCCCGGTCCATAAGCCCGAAAGATCAACGCAGGAGACAGGCTCCACGGATGGTCTCTTGAACAACACTAGTCACACAACAGGGGAAAACTTTTTGTAGTGCCTTTGATCATAAAGTCTATACAATAAGGGATTTTGCTAATTGCAAAACAGAAGGTGTGGTATATCTGTGCACCTGTCCATGCCCCCTTAACTATATTGGAAAGACCAAGAGACAGTTCAGGAGACGCATTGGTGAACATGCTGCGGATGTAAGGCACGATAGGGACACTCCGATAGCTCGCCATGTACAAGAGTTCCATAATGGAGATTTCAAGACCTTACGCTTTAATGTGATTGAGGTCATTAGACCATCACCTCGTGGAGGGAATTGGAATCAAAGGATCCTCCGCAAAGAGACCGAGTGGATTTACCGTATGGGCTCTTTGAAGCCCCAGGGCTTAAATGAGTCCCTTTACTTTGGATGTTTCATTTAACTCATTTTTCTCTTGTCCTCTTCCCTTTTTCTGTCTCTTGCAGTCATATGGGATTATTTACTCAAGAATAGTGGGGTTCATCTTTACATCAGACAATTTTTGGTCATAACCCTTGTTTATTTATTTATTTATCATTAGGAATGGGACTGTCCCATTTTTTGATAATTTTATTCAATTGGGAACCTTTTCCTGACCATCCCCTATCATAAAATCGGTGTTATACTGTCCTTTTCCCACCCTCCCTTTTATTTTAATATTATTGTAATAGACTGTATTTGTAATACACTTTAAAAGAATTGTGTCATAACATCTTATTATTGTCTTCGTTTATATATAATGTCTCTGCGCGTGCCTGGTCTATCAGCGTTTGCTTATCCTCCTGCATCGCTATTTACACGTATCTTGTGTTTCACTAAAGGGCGCAGGCGCATTAATATTTTTAGACGATCGTAATCGGAAGCAAGTTTATTTTGCTACAACTTAAATCTTACTATTGGGGTCAATGTAGTCTATAAATTATATCCCTGCGCGTTTCTGGCTTATCGGTATTTACCTATTATCTATTGTCTTCACTGACACGCATTATGCGTTTCACTGAGGGGCGCATGCGCAGTAACAGCCTTTGAGAAGCATGTTCATTTTGTTTGCGTTCCATTGCGCGCATGCGCAGTGGTAGTTTCCGGACGCCGTGGATATGGATTTGTTATAGGAGGCATTTGGAGCATTAGGGTGAGTTTATTGGTCATTTTTATACATTGGGTGGGTCTTGGAGGTATAAAGTGGGGGCAGCTTATACCTTTAGTTGCTGCCTACTTATCTGAGCACCGAACAGGTATCATTTTGGGTGGACCTTTCTATCTGCCATAATACTGGTCTCCCGTGAGCACAGGTATCATTTTGTGGACCTTTCTATCAGCTATAATACTGGTCTCTCATATTCATCTGCATCTTTTTCAATAGCCTTATGTCCCCTGATGAACCCTTGTATATAAGAAAAGGGGGAAACGCGTCGGGCTTATTGGCTTTTTTGTAATTTGGAATATGTCTATTATGTATTTATTTGCATATATGTCTTTAGTGTAGATATTTTCTAGGGATTAGTATCTGCGGAGCCGCCCTTTTTGGGGCGATGTCCCCGCAATTTAGGCAGTTTTATCTAGGGTAAAGATAGGTTTTTTCCTTACAGGCACTGTATCACATATTTGGCGCCTGTTAATTCTGCTTGGACTACAGCTCAACATCTAAAACTGTGAGTCCTATTCTTTTCTTTTTTCCCTAGAGTTTGTGTGGATTCACTTTGGGGGTTTATTTTAATGTACATCTATTAAATGTTATGTTTTATTGGGTCTTCTATGCAGTGATATTTGTTTGCACCCAGTAATTAGTATTCATTCTGCAGTGAGTTACCCACCTAAATGACAAATTTATCACCTGGCAGACAGATATATCAGTGCTCAGCTGCCCAGATACTACATAGCTCTGGGCTCTCCATGATATCCTTTATGTGAGACTATCTATGCCCCGACACTTTGAAAGCTTGTGGGGCATGCCCCACCTATCCCCTCCCTCCACTTTTCTTATCTCTTGGGTGACAGCTCCTCAGACCACCCCTGGGATCACACTGTTGAAAACCCCCTGCTATGCCAGGTATCAGCCTTGTTCTGGCTTAATACACGTCATACCAGGTGTAATGTTACCTATCTGTCGACTCGGGTTTATCTATGTAGATTTACACGTTGTATTTAGTGTTTATGCTTGCTCCTTTGAGGAAAAAAGTGAAGTCAAATAGCACCTTTCACTGAAGAGGAGGAGATTAGCCCCCCCTTCAGGGTGCCAAAGGCCGCAAGGCCATACATTTATTTTTTTTTTTTTGTTCTTAGTTTTAGTTCTATTTCTGTATTTTACCCACCAGACGAGCTGAGGTTCTAAACTAGTGTAGTTTTGCACGATGAAAGTGATAACCTGGAATGTCAAAGGTTTACGCTCACCGAGCAAACGTAAGATGGTTCTGAAACATTTAAAACGCCTGAAGGCTGATATAGCCCTCCTACAAGAAACGCATCTAACAGAGACAGATTTTTTTAGGATGAAAGGTCCCTGGGTGGGACAGATATATGGGTCTTCAGCTATAAACCACAAAGCAGGGGTCATTACGCTAATTGGCAAACATTTTCAGGGTACGGTAGTGAACCATGAACATGACACGGAGGGAAGGTGGAGCAACATTAAAGTTAAAATTGCTGAAGAAATATTTTCTCTTCATAACGTCTATGGGCCTAACACAAAAAATGAGGACTTCCTCAAAAAATTAATGCCTCCTATCTTAAAAGATGATAGTGACTTCAAAGTAATTAGTGGCGACTTCAATGATGTAGTTTCCACTCTAGAGGACAGGAGTAGAGGAGCTTCCCTGACACATAATACAGCGCAGACCTCCTCCCCACTAGCTGACTTTATTACTACTTTGAACGTTTGTGATCCATGGAGGATGCTAAACCCGGAGGGCAGGGAATACTCATTCTTTTCACATCCACACGGCACATGGTCTAGAATCGACTACATTTTTATGTCCCAAAATCTATTCCCAAGGGTAGATAGGATGGAGATTGAAGAAATGATCATATCGGATCATTCGCCTATCTCGACTACAATAGTGGATAAGATCCCTCGAGGCTCTGACTACCTCTGGAGGTTCCGCTCGTATCTAACTAAAGACGAGGAGTTCTGTACCACCATACGAGGGTGGTGGCAGGAATACCATTATTATAATGAAAGCCACTCTGCCACCCCCCAACTATACTGGGATGCTGCTAAAGCAGTCCTGAGAGGGAAGCTGATAGCATACGCTTCTCGAATTAAGAAAATGACAGGGGAAAAAATAACATCATTGAGCAGCGACCTACGGAATGCTTATGACGCCTTTCAAGCTAATCCTTCTATTGCCAACAAAGCCAAATGGGTTGCAGCTAAGCACACATACGAGTCCTGGCTAGAAAAACGAGAGCTTCAGAGACTGACTAAAAAGGAGGCCTCTCTATTCAGACACGGCAATAAGCCAGGTAGACTCCTGGCAAACTTTGCTAGGGGCCCCCACTCCCCGAGCTCCCCCGGGGCAAAAAAAAAACCAAGGGGGATCCTTAAAAGAAAAGGGGGGGAAGTGACGGAAACCTCCGGTCCTTTAAAAAACAGCTTTATACTGATGAGAAACTAGATGCCAATTTCTCAAAAACTGGCTAAGTAAAATTGATCTTCCTAGACTCTCTGAAGAGGAGGTGTCGTCTCTAAGCTCCCAAGTTACAGTCCCTGAAATTGAAATGGCCATTTTAAACGAAGATAACAAACCCCCCAGCCCAAGGCTTTTTGGGTTTTTTACAAAACCCAAAAACAAAATCTCATGACCCTAGTGGTGTTATATAACTCCTACTTAAAAGGCGCAACATCCCCCCAACATGAATCAGCATATATTAAAGTAATCCCCAAAGCAGACAAGACCCCTTTTGGCAGCCCTTAATCGCCTATATCCTTAATTAATGTAGACCTCAAACTTTTAGCAAAATAATGGCAAAACCGCCGGGCCCCAAAATTTTTCCAAAACTTATAGGCAATCCCCAAAAGTCGGTTTCGTAAAGGGTAGATGGAGTACAAACATAGAAAAGTGCTGCTGTACAAGATGCGTTAGGAAAACCCATAAAACCCTCATGGGCCCTTTTTGGCCCTTTGACACGAAAAGGGCCTTTGATAGTTGGACTGGAGGGGGTTGGACAATGTTTTGGATAAAATAAGACTCATGGCCCATTTCGAACATTCTAAATGCTCTCTACCAAATCCATTGCCAGGTTTTATATCCGGGCCTTTTCTCCAAAACCTTTCATTAAAAAGGGGGACAGACAGGGATGCCCACTCTCACCTTATCTTTTTAATTTGCAACGACCTTACCCGTTTCCCCTGACGACCCAACACTTCGGGGGAATAAAATAAAAGGGAAAAGGCCAACTGGCTTGTTTTGTGATGATATTATTTTTTTTATGAACCACCCTGAAAAGACCTACCAAGCTTTTCCCACGAACTTCGTATTTTTTCGAACATGCGTTTTTTCAAGATAAATGAAAAAAAAGCCCAAAAATTTTGAGACTTACCACTCTGCTAACCCCTTTTCCTGTCCCCCCTAAATCCCCAGCTAAAATTGCCATACCCCCTTTAAAATACCTAGGAATCCATTTTGGGAAAAAACTCCATCCTCCTCTACAATTTAAACTATCCCCCCTGATCTTGAAAATTGTTAGGGAATTTGACAGTGGAAAACCTCCCCTCTCTTTTTTTGCGGGGGGAACTTGCCCGTATGATGAGTTTCCCAACTACAACCCCACCCAAACCATCCCCCTTTTATGAAAAATGCGATGTCAAAAAATTAGGCCCCGTTTACCCAAAATTTCTTTGGGGTCTAAAATCTGAGTCTCGATTGCCAATTTTCAATCCCCCGATCATGGTGGGATAATATCCCCGATGTCCGAAAATCAAATTGGCTTGTATCCTTCGAATTGCATTTATGGATCAAGCAGACATCGACATACTCCAACACGGACTTGGGCACAGATACCTCGCCCGGAGCTGACAGCTTGGGGGGGGGGGGGGGGGGGGGGGGGGGGGGTTTGAAAACCCCCAGAAAATCAGTCTTGCCTCCTATGCGAGACACGTAGTACTGGAAAATTTGTCGTAAGCTTGCAAATCTCCCGGCTATGTTCAGTAAGCATATGTCCCTAATAGGGCACCCTGAGTTTCCCCAAGGGTTAAATAATAGACACCTTATCCACTGGAAGACTTTGGGAGTGGCAAATGTGGACACCTTTCAATATGAAGTAAAATCCTACTTGTCCCAAACGGAACTCACCGAAATTACAAATCCCACCCACACCAAACTCCTTATGGACAGCTATGGCTTTTTGAAGTCAAGAGTAGTCCAATAGCCAAGATTTCCTACGAACCCTTTTGGGTACCTTATTGGCACCCCATCCCCATACCCACCCTGTCCATACATATACGAAACTTTTGCAGCTTTGATGCCCAGAGATGGAATCTTCCTTGTTTCTAGTGGGACAAAGAGTTCCCGGAATGGATATATCAGATTCAATTCTGAGCGGGGGGAAAGGGTATGTAAATTGTCATAAAAGAAAAATGGAGAAATCCTATTTTTTTTATACATCATGCCTCTACGGTTTAATTACCCCCCACCCCAATGCCCCCACGTAAAACCCATCCCCCAAAAGTCTTTTACCTAAAACATCTACTACTGGTATGTGGACTGCCCTAGCTCACAAAATTTTTGGGGCACAAATCCAAAATATCTTAAAGCAAAAATGGGGCTTACTTGCCCCCCTTTCACCAAAAGTTTCCCTTTTCAGGGCTTTTCTGACTAGAAAAACTTCACAGCTTGCACAGTTGTTTGTTGGGGTGCAAAGAAGGCCCCTTTTGAACCATGGGGGGCAGTAAACCTCCAGCATCGGTGAAGTTTTGGGGGCAAGTCAAAAATACCCACAATGGAACGGGGTGGAGGTAAAATTGGGCCCAAAGGGGATCCACGGAAGGGTTTTTTCAAAGGTGGCACCTTTTTTACCCATTTTCTTACTGCTGAAAAAATAAACCCGGCAT
>JAODAL010058350.1:0-22141 GCA_025379985.1 Phyllomedusa bahiana
ACAAACCCTACCAGTACCATCAGGCACAATCCCAGCCTTCGCAGTTTTAAGAGCGTCCGAAAACAATCTTCTCAGGCAGGCCTACAAAACCACTAATTGTTAACCCCCACCTTCTATCACACACATTTGTCACTCCTACACTAGGGCACTCACAGGCACTTATCTGTATATAGATGTACAGTCATGGTGGCAGGTTCACCAAATTTTTATGTAAACCTCCCCATATTTATAAAGTATGGCTGGGCCATTGTAAATTTAGCACTTCTCCCCCTATGTTTCCCCCAGGCACCCTCTTAGATTGTAAGCTCTTGCGAGCAGGGCCCTCACACCTTGTGTCTCACCTGTAAGTAGCTTTCACTGTGTAATGTCTGTCTTTTGTCTGTAATTATACGCTCTACATTGTAAAGTGCTGCGAAATATGTTGGCGCTATATAAATAAAGATTATTATTATTATGGGTGCTCTTACTGTGTAGACCTACTGGTGGCACTCACTATAGAGCGGTGCTATAGACCACCAGCACTAAAGATACATCTTGAGAAGTGAGCTCTTCCGGAAAAGACCTACTGGTGGCCCTCACTATAGACCGGTGCTATAGACCACCAGCCGTGATGAGAGATGGTGTGATGGGTGCGCGTACTGTATAGACCTACTGGTGGCACTCACTATAGAGCGGTGCTATAGACCACCAGCAGTGATGAGAGATGGTGTGATGGGTGCTCAGTGTAGACCCACTGGTGGCCCTCATGATAGAGTTGTGTGCCTTGCTATAGACCGCAACACTGATGTCTCTGCTTCTTTTCATAGATAATAATGGGTTCTCAGGACCCTGTAATGATGCCCTCAGAGGGTTAGTTGTGTGGGTCATGTTCATTGCCCATACTTCTAAACATTGGCTTTAATATATATATAATGCTATGTGTCATTTCTTTTAGTGGCAGATGTGTTACATGTACCATCAAACTTTGGTATTTAACTGCTTTAAAACTCTTCACGTGCTGTTATCACATTCTGTTTGGGCACATTTATCAAGGCAGTTGCGCCAGAATTCTGGCGCATTTTGCGGCAACAATAATGTCTTACAAGCTTTTCACCACATTTACTATGTGTTTTAGACAGTTTCTGGCGCTTCTGCACCTCATCCGATAAAGGGGGCATGGTCTTGTAAAAAGGAGGTATGGTTTCATTAGAAAAGGGATGTGGCTTAAACAGGACAAAAATGCGCAGAATTTTGTTGCAGTTTCTGGTGTAAAAGTAAATCAACTTATAGGTGGTACAAACATAGACAGTTCTATCCTGCTCCAGATTTATCAACACTATGATAAATTTGGCGCATTTTAATACTGTCTGGTCTAACTTTACACTGTCTAAGAGTTAGACACTATTGATAAATCTGCCTGTCTTGGTATTAAGTGTTCACTTGGTAGTGAATGTACGGTACTCACTAGAGCTTGTTGCAGTCATGATCCTGTGCTTTCCATCTTCATTTCAGCATAGCTCTCTAGCAGTGCTAGTGTAGAACCCCGCTTAGTCTTGGTTTAGGAGCTGATTTGTAACTTTTGGAGGGTTGAAGGTCAAAGACCTTGTACATTCAACTCGGGAAGAATGGGGCAGATTTATCAATAGTGTCTAAGGGCGCGTTCCCACTGCACAGGACAAATACCGGCGGTTTTGCGCCCGTCCCCACGGCCGCGGGGGGGATGGCTTTTCTCCGCGATGAGCGGAGAACATCCCTCCCCCCAACCATTGAGAAGCACATCTTGCGGCGGGAAAACGGACGGAAGATTGTGCTGCAACAAAGTTTTGCTGCCGGAGCGCCGGCGGCAAAACCGTCCGACGGCAAGACCTGTGCAGTGGGGACTACTGCACAGGTTTTGCATAGAGCACATTTTTGCTCATTTTCGGCCGGTTTTTCAGGCGGTCTGAAAAACTGCAAACCGGCTGAAAACCCGTGCCGTGGGGACATGCCCTAACTCTTAGACAGTGGAAACTTAGACTATATCGTCTTACAATGCGCCACATTTATCATAGTGTTGATAAATCTGGTGCAGGTTAGAACTGTTTAGTCTAAGTATGTACCACTACTAAGTTGGCTTTTACACCAGAAACTGCGACAAAATTCTGGCGCATTTTTTTCCCCCGAATTTAAGCCACGCCCATTTCCCCATGAAAACCACGCCCCTTTCCAGAGACCATTTCCCCCTTTGTTGGACGAGGCACAGAAGCGTCTGAAACAGTCTAAAACACATAGTAAATGTGGCGGAAAGCTTATAAGATCATTTCTTCCACAATTTTTTGGCAGAATTCTTGCATAACTGCCTTGATAAATGTGCCCAAATGTACCCAGGCATCATGTTAAAGGAGTTCTTCACTTTGGACAATTTCTCTTGTTAGAGGGGTACCTTGACAATAGGCTAATCACAGAAGACGACATGTATGAATCCTGGTGCTGACGGGCCAGTTCTAAATAGCTTTAAGGCAGTGTAGACTGTGCCAGAATGTATGAACCTGTTCTTCTGCAAGTCATACATACAGGTGCAGTGTAGTACCAATACAAGTCTGGCTCAGGCACCACCTTTAACCTGGTCTGGCTGTTCTAACTGTTCTGCGCCTAGGTTTGGCGTCAAAGAATCATACATGTATCTACTTCTAAGAATGTGGTGCGATGTCCCCAGAACGGCCCTAAACTTTGGCACATTACAAAGTGTCGTGCCAGCGCTTACCACACCAAAGTTTGGCGTGTGACTGTTCATACATGTATAGAGCAGGGCTACTACAGCTTTTTGACGTCATTGGCGCAGCCCCGTTCATACATGTCACCCTGCAGGGACCCCCTGCAATTAGGTTTTTCCATAAGTTACAGCCATCAGTAAGTGTTCAAATTCCCTGCAGCGCCACCACAGGATAAATGAAGCATTACAATATGTTCATTTAAATCAGTAGGTCATCTGTGTAATGCAGGACAGATCCTCCAGAGTAACAGATGCTGTTGGTAACCATTCTCCTGGACCTGCGATCCCCGTCTACCAGCTCAGAATTCCCTAGTGGGGGTTTATAGAAATAGCTTTTCTAAACTGTAGAGCGCTGTAACAGAGCTGTGGAGTCAAAAGTCGGAGGTTTGGGAAATTGAGGAGTCGGAGTTGGGGCTTTGGCTTGCCGACTCCACAGCCCTGCCCTATAAGGGGCGTTGCTCTTGTTGTGCTGTGCTAAATAGTTGACAAAATGGTATCTTGAAGCACTGATCCACATAACGTCATTTATGTATTTGTAAGATTTATTTAGTAACATACAACCCTATTAACGCACCTAATGCTTTGATATTTACTGGAGGGCTGGAAAAGAGTAACTTATTTTACATTATTTCTTATGCAAAAATGTATTTGGTTCTTTTGGAATGAATTAATGACTAGTACCGAGGTACTGCTGTAGCCTCTACCTTTAGGCTATGGCTATAGGACAGCAGATTTGGTGTTTAGAATCTGTAAAAATCTGACTGTAAACCATCTCCATAGACTTCAATAGAAAATCCCAGCTGTAGCCTGCACAGCTTGGATTTTCTTAGGTCGGATTTCAAATCCGAAAACCGGGTCAAAAAACTTACGTTCTATAATAATAACTTTCACTTGAAAACGATTGATTAGTACTTTTCAACTGAATGACATCCAAACCAGGGCAAAAAAGTGACAAAAACAAGAGAGTAAAATACTGATTAGAATCCGACGCGTATTTTGTCCTCTCCTGTGCGGACCTAGCCTAAGGCTATGTTCACACGGCTTATTTCAGGGCGTATTTGCGGACGTAATTACATCCGCAAATACGTTTCAAATAATGAAAATTAGTTACCCAATTGTTTCCCAAAAGTAAAATACCCTCGTCGTTCACACGGGCGATTTCCGCGACGTTTTTTGTAGTAAAATACGTCGTAAAAATTTTAGTTCCCCCTGTCACTTATTGGGCCGTATTTTCGTGAGTAAATCCCCAAAGTAAAAAATTTTGGGGGGGGAATGTATTTAGGGAAGGGAAAAATTACGTGCCACACTTTGTGACACGTATTTGAAACGACTTGGGGACGTTTATGTCGCAAATACGCCCCAAATAAGCCATGTAAACTACCCTTTGGGGGTTTTTTCACACAGTGCGTTTTTTGGATGGGTTTTTTGTGCAGAAAGGCATAGCAATTAATGCTGTACATTACTGCACCAGAAGCCGCAGCTGCGTGTGAAAGCACCCTAGTAGAAGTACCCACAGTATAATACAATTGTTTGACAGTTCTGGTTTAGTTTATCTATGCATGTAACACATTGGCCACATTACATACTTGACATTTGGTTGGGATCATCATTGTGCTCAGTACTAGATTCCAGCACACATAGTCATGACTGCTAATGCCGGCCGTTAGGTTGAAATCACACATGTAGTTTTTCAGCCAAAGCCAGAAGTGGAATCGGCAGGAAGAAGTATAAGTTCTTCCTTTTATTCATCCTATTACATCAGAATCCACTTCTGCACTCCCAACCTCAAATCTATGTTTGATATCAAGCTTGGAGAACAGTTCTGCAGTTGCTTGCCTGGTCGTTATCACATCCGATCTCTCTATCAGCATGCATGTTTGGCTGTGCATGGTTTTAGTGTTTCAACGTCTCTGGGCAAAAAAAAATATTAAACCCCTTTTAAATCCCTTGTTTCCCATGACGGATGTCCGGGAACTCTCTAACATTCAACCATAGATGTTAGTTTATGGCTGGTGGTCATCAACCAAAATCTAATGTCTGTACTCCGCTTAACTATACTTGTTTGCTCTCACTCAGGGAAGAGGTCTGGTTATGTAGGACTGAATAGACTGTTAGTTATACTGTACTGGGGGATATTGCTGATAGCTGTAGTTGAAACCAGAAGTTTATACAGTATACACTTTATAAAAAGACACACATGCATGTTGTTCTCACTATTGACAGAAATCGAAAAAAACCCTTACCGTTTTGGGTCAATTAGGAACCAAAAATAATTAATATTTTGCCAAATGCCAAAATAATGAAGAGAGAGAATTTTTTAAAGGAAATTTTTTTTACTTTTTGCCCAGTCAAATTTTTCAAACATTTCATTAGTTTTTTGGTGCATTCCCTAAACTGTATGCTTGGGTAAAAATGTTTTGGATCCTTCCAAAAGTTCTCACAATATTTGGGTAGGAATTTTGGCCCTTTCCCTCCTGACGTTTGGGGTTTGTAAATTGTTTTAAAAAGATAACATCCCTTTGCCCCCGTGCCCCCCCCAAACCTCTTTTGGGGGGCGTTTGGGAAAGCGGCGGTCGTTTAATCTTCTCCATGACTTTTTCATCTCACGCAACCTACTTTTCCTTTGGGTCAACTGAAACCGGGCTGCCCCCCTCTGACACAGTCTCCCTGCTGCCTCTCTTTTAGCGGCCCCTCCAATTCCCACACCCCTCGCCCTGGTAACAAGCAGGGTGGAGGCGCGGCCCCTCCTTTTTGACCCTGCTCCTTTGCCCCGCTCCCCCCTTTTCTTCCCTCAAACCTTTTTCCTTTGAAGGCATCTGTCCCATCTACCCCCCCTTTCCAACCTCAAGGGCGTTGTCCGACCCCAGGCCCTGCCACGCCTTTCTTGCCCAAACTTTGCTTCCTGGCTTTTCCAGTTTCTTTCCACCGACACCCCCACTATCATCATGGGAGATTCAAATCCCAATCGACACCCCCCACTCTGTTCCAACAAACCCCCTTTCATTGCTCTCCTTCAACCTCTCCAATGGCCCTCAGGACCCATCACAAAGAGGGACACCACTGGACCCTCATCTTCACCCGCCTCTGCCCGTACGGGACATCTCTAACTCTCCACACCCTAATTGACCCAACCTGTTACCTTCACCCCATCCCCTCCCCACCTGTCCTCCTGTTTTTACCCAGTACGCCCCCGCAGGAATCTACAAAACCTAAACCCTAATTCTCTGACTCTTTACACCCTCTTTCCCTACTCCTCATTCAATGACCCAGAGCACCCCACCACTTTCTACAACCATACAATCATCAGCCCTTGACTCAGTCGTCCCTCACACCAAACAAAACCCTGAAAATCACAGAAACCCTGGCACACAAAACTCTACCAAACAGCTAGGCGAGTTTCCCGGGAATTGCTGACGCCCTGGAAAAAAAACCCTATCCATTGATGACTTTGCCTTAAAAAAAACACTCATGCAAACATTTAAAGTCCGCACTCGCCTCAGCCAAAAAGAACTATTTCCCATCTCATATCCTCCCCGTCCCACAACCCCAGACAATTATTCAAAACCCTTAATCTCTTCTCCCGTCCACCCCCCCCCTCCTCCCCCCTTTTCCCCCCTTTCAGCGATGACTTTGCCTTTACTTCCCCAGAAATCAACCTCATAGAGAAAGCTTCAGCCCCCAGTCCCCCCCCACCCTCCTTACCCTTCAACCTGCTCTTCCCCCTTAACTTGCTTCCCCAGGTCACTCATGATAAGCTCCCTCCTTACTGTCCAAATCCAACCTCACTACCTGTAGTTTGACCCACTCCATCCCACCTCATCCCAGACCCTCGTGTTCTATCATCCCGACTCCCCATCTCTTTTCCTATCAGTAACCTCTGGCATCTTCCCTTCTGCCTTTAAAAAATGCTACTTCTTCCAACCTAAAAAAAAAACCCCTTTACCCCTCTTCTTTGTCCAACTATCGCCCCCATCTCACTGCCCCTTTTTCTTCCAAATCCTCGAGCGCACGTCTATCTTTTAGCCGTCCCCCCCACCTCTCCTCCAAACTCTTTCTTTTCCCCACTACAATTGGTTTTACCCCACCAACCTCCCAAAACCGCCCCAACCCAAAGTCACTAAACTTTAAAAAACTGCTTAAAACCTAGCCCCCTACCCGTGCTTCCTCTTGGCCTTCCTCTGCCTTTTCATGTCGACCCTTCCCTCCGCTACAAATCCTCTCCTCCCCGGGGCCCCGGACTTGGCTCTTTCCTGGATTCCTGTACCCCCTGATCGGCTTTCAGCGTCTCTTTTCTTGCCCAACCTCCTCCCCCGGCCACTCTCTGTTTGGTGTCCCCCCCAAAGGGGCAGTCCCGGGTCCCCTACTCTCTATCACACCCTTGGGCCCCCGGGCGTCAAAACCTCACATGGCTTTAATTTCCCCTTATGCTGATGATACCCCAAAATCTACATCTTGGGCCCAGATGTCCCCTCTTCTCTCCCGGTCCCCGACTGTCTGTCCTCCTTTCTTTTTTCATCACGTCTCCTAAAACTAAATGTGGAGAAAAAGAAATATCATCTTTCCCCCATCCAAATCTACCCCTGCCCCTGACTCTCTATACAGTCAATGGGTTTCATTTCACCGGGCCCCCCAAGTCCCCTTCTTGGGGAACCTAGATCGCAAACCAAAAACCCCAAAATCCAACCCTCACCTCTGCCTGCCCCCCCACCTGAAAAAATCTCTCGCATCCTCGTTCCCCGGGTTGACATACAAAAATGCTGGTCCAGCCCTTTTTTCTCCCGCCCGATACTGCAAAACTTCCTCGTGGCCCCCCAGCTAGCCCCCCCTTTCCCCCCCCCAACCATTTTTTTTAAAATCTGCTGGGCCCGTCTTATCCCCTCTCTCCTCGCTACTTTCCCCCGCCTCTCCCCTTTTGCCCAATCCCTTTTTGGTTCCCAGCCCCCGAATTTATTTCAACTGCTAACCTGGGCCTACAAAAGGGTCTCCATGCCTCTCCCCTCCCTACACCTGCCCTAATTTCCAAATACCCCCCACGCCTCTCCGCTCCTACAGGACCTTTTCCCTGCTTCCCTTATCAGACCCCAACACAAACCGGTCTCCAAGACTTCTCCCCTGCTTCACCCACACTCTGGAAACCCTGCCCCCCAAACTCGACTCTCCCTACTTTCCCAGCTTCAAAAAAAACCTGAAAACCCCTTTTTCAGGCTTGCCCATAACCTTCACTAAATTGTCCTACTTCCCCCCCAGGACATGTCTGCCTTCACCTCCTGTCTCTTTCCCCTCCCTTTTAATTTTAAGCCCTCGCGGGTAGGGGGCCTCTTCCCCCCTGTCGTGCCAATTGTATTACCTTATCCTGTACTCGTTTGATTATTAATGTATGTAACCCCTCGAATGTACAGCGCCCTGGAATCAATGGCGCTTTAAAATAAATAATAATAATAATAATAAAAAAATGTTTGTAGGTCGCCTTGCTCGCACCTGCTTTTTCAGCTTTGTCCATAAACTTTCAATAGGATTGAGATCAGGGCTTTGTGATGACCACTTCAAAACATTGACTTGGTTATCCTTAAGTCCCCTTTTTAAAACCCGTTTTGGGAGTATCTTCGGATCATGTCCTTTGGAAAACCCATTTCCGCCCCAACTTTAACTTTCTGGTGATGTTTTTGAGTGTTTGCTTCAGTATTGCCCCAAAAATTTTTCTTTCCTGCAGCAAAAAAAACCCCACACTGATGCTGCTAACCCTCGTGTTTCGAGTTGGTGTTCTTTGGCTTTCAAATTTCTCCCTTTTTCCTCCAAAAATAAAGAAGGCCCCTTAGACTAAAACCGTTAAAATTTTTTTTTCATCAGACCACAGGGGAAAACTCCAAAATGTAGTCTTTGTTCCTGTGGCATTTGCAAACATTAATTTGGTATTTATGTATCTTTTGGAGTGATGGCTCCTTCTTGGCAAAGTGGCTTTTCAGCCCATGTTGATACAGTACTCGTTTCAGTGTGGATAATAACACAATATTACCAGCTTCTGCCAATATCTTCACAAGGTCTTTTGTTCTTGGATTGATAAGTGCATGTTGGATCAAAGCACGTTCATCTCTGAGACACAGAACCCATCTCCGTCCTGAGCGGTATGATGGCTGGACATTCCCATCTTGTGTGTACTTGATTGTACAGATGAACGAGGCACTTTCAGTTATCTGGAAATTGCACCCAAGGATGATCCAGACTTGTGCGAGTCCACAGTTCTCTTCCTGTTGTCTTGGCTGATTTCTTTAGACTTTCCCATGATGTTACACACAGAAGCAGTGTGTTTCTGGTGTGATTTAAAATGCATGCATACATTGTGTCTCTAACTCAGATGTTGCCAATAAACCTATGAGAAGTTTCCAAACACATGACATCATCCTATGGGCTGTCCCAAACGGTCTAAAAGCATAGTAATCCTAGTGTATGTAAACTATTGACTTTGCAGCAATTAATAAAAATGCCTTAAAAATTCTCTTTCATTATTCTGGCATTTGGCAAATATAAATAATTTTGGTTCCCAATTGACCTAAAATGGGTAAGGGTTATTCTGATTTCATGTCAGATCGTGAGAAATACATGCAGATGTGTCTTTTTTATGTAGTGTTTGTAAACTTCTGGCTTCAGCTGTAGATTTAGATGTAGACTTTGTGTTGATTATACCTTAGTGTAATTCAGTGTTGGCTGTATATATATTTGAAGGATAGTACAGACTGCTAATTGAGGCTTTTTCACATTTGCCTCTATAATTAAGGTGTAATGCTGTGTGTTGGTGGTATCCATCAGTACCGTAAGAAAAGGTACAATGATTAGCCCATAGAAATCCATGCAGCAAACATAGTCCTGTTTTGTCTACCACACTTTTGCATCCTGCACTTGAAGTGTAATTAGAGCATACTTAGTACAGATTTCTATGGCCCCTCTCGGGATCTATCAGGGTGCCTTTTTAATGGTGGATACCACTGACAGATGACATAACACTGTGTGAATAGCCCCTTACTTGCATATAAAACCTAATATGACAAGATAGTTTAAACTATCAGTGGGGACCTCAAGAAGCTAAATCCCCACAGCGATCCTCTGTGAGCTAATCATAGCAGCCTAAATATCCCCTATGCCTAGAAGCACTGGAACGCTTGGTGCCCTTCATTTTAGTCCCTCTCTACCCGGAACCCTCTACGTTCATCACACTGGCCACTAGCTTCTTGGATTAACCCATGCACCGTGTGCTTTGGTAGTCTTAGACGTCACCAGTTTACTTTTGAGGTGGTCATCAAAGGGGTTGTCTCGCTACAAAGATCATGGTTTGAAATGAGGGGACCAAAAATGTAAGCATGAACGTCCTTGGTTACCATTAGCAAAGTGCTATGGTTTTAGAGAATGGGCTGGTTTACTTGTCCTTGGCAACGGAGTTTGTTTACATGTCGGGTTACGCCCTGCTAGTTTATTATTGGCTGACGGCCGAGTTGTGTGCTGCCCAGGGTGCGAACAGGAGCGCGCACACAGGAGATGAAGAGAACGCCCAGGGGACATATGTATAAGCAGTGTGCACGGGAGTGGTAGGTGTGGGAGAGGGGGAGATTCACTGACTGCAATCAGTGGTAGGTGTGGGAGAGGGGGAGATTCACTGACTGCAATCAGTGGTAGGTGTGGGAGAGGGGGAGATTCACTGACTGCAATCAGTGGTAGGTGCGGGAGAGGGGGAGATTCACTGACTGCAATCAGTGGTAGGTGTGGGAGAGGGGGAGATTCACTGACAGCAATCAGTGGTAGGTGCGGGAGAGGGGGAGATTCACTGACTGCAATCAGTGGTAGGTGCGGGAGAGGGGGAGATTCACTGACTGCAATCAGTGGTAGGTGCGGGGGAGGGTGAGATTCACTGACTGCAATCGGGGGAGGGTGAGATTCACTGACTGCAATCGGGGGAGGGGGAGACTCACTGACTGCAATCGGTGTAGGGGTAGACTCACTGACTCCAATCAGTGGTGTGTGAGAGGTAGTGTGCGGGGGAGGGTGGGATTCACTGACTGCACTGACACAAACAGTTGATTGGGAACTGGGCGGGTTACTTTATGGTTTTAAGGAATAATCATCGACCAGTTAGGCTTCTGTCCTAAAGCTAGACTTCTGCTTAGAGGGGATCTCCACTTTGGACAATATTTGTTAGAAGCAGCCCTTGACACAAAATTGATCACAAACTGTGGATCACCCAGTCGGCTGTAATCTGTGTTCAGTTTCTCTACCGCGCCACCACAGGGGAAATGAAGCATTACACATTGCCTTGTCAAATCATTGGAATATCGGTGTAATGATAAATAGGACAGGTCTTTGTAACTGCCCCCCACTCTGGCCTAGACATTAGCATCCTGAAGTGAGGATGCTCTTCTATTAAATTAGAAGTCTCTAACACTGTGTATGAAGATGGATTTACTAGACAACCTTTTTAATGGAGCGATACCATGGCTTGAAAGCGTGGGGCAGATTTGCTAATGCCGTGTGAAACCTAGTTAGGCCTCGTTCACACGGTTTATTCTGGGACTGATTGGAGCTGTACTGCGCGCTGGATTTGTGCTGCAGTACGGCTCCAATCTCTCCCTGTCATTACGGTAATCCACTGCTCTCATAGAGAACAGTGGAATCCGTCGCTCCTCTCCACTCGCCGAATCCGCCGCGGGGGGAGAAAGTGACATGCACATTATTTACGGCGCGTACGCGCCATGAATAATGAATGTCTATGGGGCCGGCGAGCTGTCGGGCCCCCCCTGCATGGCTGCCGGCGTAATTGCGGGGCGAAATCCATCGGCAATAAGCCGTGTGAACATTGCCTTAGCGTAAACTTAGGCCGTGTCTACACAGTACTGGGTTTTTGGCTGATTCAGTATTTAGAATCCATCATAAATCTGACACTAGCCAGTGCCCCATAGACGGCAATTGAAAATCCGAGCTGTAGTCTACAGAGCATAATTTAATTTTTTTTACTGAGGATTTCTAAACCACCGGCGCTTCGCCGGGAGATAGAACATGTTCCATCTTCCATCGGATTCCCATAAAGTCAATGTACTAAGCCGGCGGCAAATCCCAGAACCGACCACGGTTTTTAGCGCAAACCTGCAACAAAAACCGAGGGGATTTTGATGGTATTTGAACATAGCGGTGTAGACAGAGCCTTAGACTGGACAGAGTAAGAACACACCTGATTTATTACAAAGGCTCATGCTGTATCACCCATTTGGCACATTACTGTTGTCCACAGTTCATACCTACAATTGGTTTGGGTTACTTTTCCCTAAAATGGTTTGGCAGAATATTAGAGCACGATTTTTTGAAATTAAGTCACGGACACTGTTTAGGTGAGAAACAGAAACAAATGAACTTGGATTTTTGATTTTTGGCACATTTGCTTTCTAGATGTGCCTCTGATATGATGCATTTTTGGCACCTTTTTCAACAAGGTCTAGGCTGAAATACATTAATAAATTTCTTCCTTTTGTTTATAGAAATAATGCTTCAAGGTTAAAAAAAATAGCTAGAGTCTGACACACAACAGTCTGACAAATACAACATGCCTCTATACAAAATTCAAGGCACATAGAGGTAGAGTACTGGCGTCATGGTAGCCGTAGAATGGCTCCAGACCAAACAGAACCATATGTGGCTGTGTATGTGAAGCCAAATATTGTACAGAACCTGTCAGCACGCTGATGAGGACACACATCCACATATGTCCATAATCAGTATAAAAATATACATAGCGTCATGATTTTATTACGCTGGAGATGGACACTGCCCATGGTGTTGGTCGCCGGTTTTGGACAGAACTATGTTCTCTTTTACAGACTGCTATAGACTTTTGGAGAGCACGGATCTGTGGCAATAGCAACTGTTACACATAAAACGTAGAAAGAAAGAAAAGGAAAAGTCAGAATCGCTCCTGTAGCAAGACTGTAATGCATTGACTACTTGGTACCTGGAGACCGTCCAGCACTGGTTTAATATATTTTCATGATGAACCTGCAGAGGTAATGTGAACCTTTCAGCAGCATAAATTGACTTTGTTGCTTGTTTTCTGCTTCTTGGCCTACATAACGCTAGCAGCGGTGTAATACAATATAGGAGTAGAGGAGTAATCAGGACTCCTTCACATCCAGCTTTCACTAACCCCTCCGCATACACATTTGAATACCATAAAGCACAGGTGTCAAACTGCGGCCCTCCAGCTGTTGGGAAACTACAACTCCCATCATGCATTTATATCATCTATAACAGTGGGCATGATGGGAGTTGTAGTTTCCCAACAGCTGGAGGGCCGCAGTTTGACACCCCTGCCATAAAGTATTTAAATCTATCGCATGACACACCAATCGACTGTACAGTAAAGTGCAAACTTTTGATTACTTTTGTGTCTGTCAAAATATAAATATATTACCGTATTTTATTTCTTGCTTTTCAAAAAATGTACAAGAAAAAAGCAACTTAAAGGGTTGTTCCCACTATAGACTTTGTTGGCATATCAATAGTATTTGCCATCAAAGTCTGATAGGTGTGGGTCCCGCCACATCTCGGGAAGGGGTGGCTGAAAGTGTCGGCTCAAAATGGAAAGCTGGTCTTGATTTCACATGACTCTACGTTCTGTTCTATGGGAGTTCTGACAACAGGTTAGCTGTGTGTACGGCTGTGCTCGAAATTCCCATATTTAAAATTGAGAATTATGTGCAAACACAACTGGCTCTTCAGAGTCTATCAGACTTTGATGGCAAGTCCTATCAATATGCTATCAATGTCTTTGGTGGGAACACCCTTTTAAATTTAGAACAACATATGCTGCTTTCGTTTTGTCACGTTTTAAGTCATACCTATTCCCCAAACATCTAATAACGCCTTTATTGTATATTGCAATTATCAGGGGCGTTGCTAGGGTCCCAAAACATCCGGGGCTCGGGCCCTTAAGTTTTTCTGAGTAGGGCCGGGTTCACACAGAATTCTTTGCGTCTCATTGGGAACTGCGGATGTATTTTTACAGAGGAAAAACCTCTGTATGTAGGCTCAGGAGAAATATAAGTGATTACACTGCAGTTACATTTAGTGACTTACAGGAGACGCCTCTGAAGAGTTGTTCTCTTCTTCTCCATCTGTCCCAGACGCCATGACGTCTTCTACCGTCCACAACTCTTCACTGAAAAATTTACAAAACAAACATCTTAGATTCATTTTATCAGCTCTTCTCTACTAATTTCTTTCTGTATACAAACTCCCCATCTATAGTGCCCCAAATGGTAATAATTACCCCCTTGTAGGTAAATATTTGCCACCTGTAGCCAGGTAATGTGCCTCCCTTACCTAATAAAAATAAAATAAAAAAAACCTACTTACCTCAGCAGGGTCCGCGCGTCCAGGTCCTGCAGCTTGAGAACGGTGTAAGCAGCGTGATGTCATCACGCCACTTACGCCGTCTCGCGGGGCCCGGGACCTCCTGGGCCGCGCAGAGGCTGCTGGCTTAGGAGACCCAGCGTCGCAGGGGGAGTGACGCACCGCTTTCATCACCCCCCTGCGACGGTGGGTCTCCTAAGCCCGCAGCCTCTGCACGGCCCAGGAGGTCACGGGCCCCGCGAGACGGCGTAAGTGGCGGGATGACATCACGCTGCTTACACCGTTCTCCAGCGGCCGGTCCCGGATGCGCGGACCGTGCTGAGGTAAGTAGGTTTTTTAATTTTTATTAGGTAAGGGGGGCGTACCAAGCGCCGTACATACAGGGGAGAAGACAGAACTGTACCGATCCGTCCTGCCTCCTCCCTGACTCTGACTGCGCGGCCGCTGTGAAACGGCCGTGCAGTCAAAGAGATCGGTGGGTGGTGCCCGCACCTAGGAGCGCTCCAGGCCCACTGCAGCGGCCTGGAGCTGCAGACATTCGGGGCACAGGCAGATGTATTCAGGGCTCGTGCCCCGAATGAATCTGCCTATTGACGCCCCTGGCAATTATTCTATTGTTAGGATATGTTCACACGGTGCTTTTGGATAAGTTTTCAATTTGAAAAAAAAAACACATTCAAAAGCGCTGTGTAAAATGCATCCAACACGCACCCAAAATGTGCTGCGTATTTGGAACGCGTTTTTGCTGAAGCAGAAACACACCCTATAGTTATAAATAGGGCGTCTGCTGCATCTTGGATCAAGAATTGACATGACAATTCTTAGATTGGGTCCAAAAGACACATCAGAAAGACGCATGTAAAACACACATCGGTGATCACTCGTCTGAACGCCAATGCATGTTTTACACTGAAAGCAATGTAAACCACACTGCACATTGCTTGGGTCCAAAACACAGATCCAAACACGCATCTAAAAAATTCTGTGTGAACATCCCCTAATGTGGGTAAAGAACAAGAAAACAGCACATGTAGCAAATTATACTATTAAATTTTGGCACGTTTTGTTGCACTTCAAAGGGGTTGTCTCACTACAAGGATTTCTTTCTATGTTAAAGATCTTACAAAAACAAGTCACTTTGCAACATATGTCTATTAATAGTGTCCTACCTGTTCTGAGATATCCCCTCTTGTATGGGCTGCATCAGCTCCTCAGGTCGCTATAGCTACAGACCTGTTTGAGCTATCCTGATAGGCTGCCAGCACTGGTCGCTATAGCTACAGACCTGTTTGAGCTATCCTGATAGGCTGCCAGCACTGGTTGCTATAGCTACAGACCTGGCTTCTACTGCAGCCTAGCAGAAACCAGTAAACACGCCTCTGAATTCAAAGCGAAACCAAGAAAACAGGACTGAGGGAAGATGAATCAATGTAGTGAGACAGCCCCTTTAAGTAGACCCACTTCTGTGAAAACGTTTCACATTTGCCGTAGCCACAGTAGAAAGCTGATGGACCCTGTTGTCATAGTCAATAGAGTCTGTTGGATACTGTTGGGGTACGTTGGTTAACGGACCCGGCGCCACCTTTGCGGCAGCGATTCCAAACGAAACCTCTGACGCAGATGTGAACCAGGCCTCAGCAATGCCACTTTTACATGTAAGCCGCAGAAAGTGTGTAAATCAATTAAATATGTATAAAGTGAGATGAGCCAAATTTTGCTTCATTTTAATAAATGTAAATATGCCCCAATTTTTTTTTTCCTTGCCATTTCTTGGTCAATGCTTCTAGTCGGTCGCAACAGAATGAGCATGCATGTTTTGACGTGGACGGCAATTTCCGAACTGCATCCACATAGATTTTATCATAGTTAGGCTGCACAGATTCTGCTCTTCAAATCCACAGCAATCTATAGCATAGTCTGTCCCATCTGAACATCCTTGGCCAAGTTCACACAGTTTATTGTTGTGCGCTTTTTGGCATGTCAAATAGCGCACAAAAAGTGACTTTAAAGTCAAATTGACTATAGTGGGAATCGGCCACACAGCTGCGCTTTTATGGCAATCATTTTCTGTATTGAGCGCTGAACACAAAAATGTCATGACCATTATTGATGCATAAATGTGCCAAGAGGAACATCATTTATAATGATGTCCACTGTGCTGAAAAAAGCACATGAAAATAAGCGCTTAAAGACAAAGTGAAGAAAGCACAGGTAAAATCACCTTGAAAAATCATGCTTACAAATGCATGTCTTGTGAAATAAGTGCTTAAAGAGAACCTGTCACATAGTTTTTGCCCCCCTTGCTGAGGACAGCACAAGCTAGTGACAGACCTGCTGTTTCCAGTGCTGTGTCCTATATTCTGTAAGATGCTGTAGTTTTTGCGTATTTAGTGATAGAATCTGCAGTTTTCAGCCAGAAGAGTCATTCGAAGAGTCCTTCAGAGTGTCAGTTTTTTTCAAACCCCGCCCACCTGAGTCAAGCACCACCCACCTCAACTGACAAACCTATTACTTTGAATAGGTAGAAACAGGTGAATAACTGTCAGTGGGCGGAGCTAGCCTTTGGTGGGTGGAGCTAACACCTGCTCATGAATAGGATTTAAGGGGTAAATGCTCTAAAACTGCGGCATCTTACAGAATAAGGGACACAGTGCTGGGAACAGCAGGTCTGACACTAGCTTGTGCTGCCCTCAGCAAGAGGGGCACAACCTATGTGACAGGTTCCCTTTAAATAAATAAAAAAAGTTGTGTGAACACAGCCTTTGTGTGCAAGTGAACATACCTCCCACTCAAGTTAATGGGATTCTTCTAAATCCCACTCACTGTAGAAATATTTCAGTGCATATTTTAAAGGGGTTTTGCCATGAAGTAAAATTGACGTGAAAAGTTTGTAAATTAAATAAACATTTTCACCATTCATAATTATTAAAAATTCTGCACCATTTTTGTCTTAGATGCTCCCTTAGTGATCTATTGTTTACAGCTTATCTCCAGGGGATACGACCAGGGCTGTGAGTTCCTCAGTCCTGGTTGCTCAGACATCACCTCTTTTCTCAGGCAGCTACTGAGTGTTCAAACCCAGGGTGCTGTCATTCTACTCCTGTCCTTTGGATTAGTTAGTAATAAGTCAAACCGTGCAAATAAAAAAAAAAACAAAAAAACCTCAATGAGGTATGTGCATTAATAAAGAGGAAACAAAATTCGCAGGTTAAGTTCCTGCAGGGATTTGAACGAAGGATCCTTGTGCTGTAAAGCAAAAATGTTACCTCTGAGCTACAGTGTAGCTACTTACAGTTCTACACATAAACAGACCTTTCTTTGACTATAGAGAGGAAAGGCCTGGTGAAGTCATCCTGCTGGGTCACATGATATGCAATTCAAACAAATCACACACGCCCCGTTCTGAGCACCAGGGCTGTGGAGTCGGAGTCGGTGGCTATTTTGCGGAGTCGTCAAAAAATGGACCGACTAAGACTCCCAAAATATATAATAAGTTGGTCCAGTTAGTTCAGTGCAAAGAGCAAGAGGAGTTGGGTCCGGCCAGTGCTGCTGCTCCCATATCTTCAGCCTCATCACATGAGGAGTGTAATTGATGACATGGAGCAGGCAAAGCGCTGCCCCAGGGGAAAAGATTCTGCTCCCAGGGCAAACAGATTTCAGCAACATTTTTCATCTGCTTTCAATGAAGTAGAAGAGTTCAACCATTCATCAAAACTGACTATGGCTGAGGCAATTCCTTTATACCCTGACATTGTTAGAGATGTTGCCCCTGTGGTCACCGCGTTGCCACCAAGTTAGTGTAGAGAGGCCGGTCTCTAGCCTGGAAATGAGATCAGATGTGAGGTCATCTATGCAGGATCTGATGGAGGCGATACTATTTCTCAGAACAAATTCAGAGACTCCACAAATGTTCCTGCAGTGTTTTGCATAATTAAAAATTTTTTGTGTCCTAATGTCATATCCAATAAATATATTTTACCCTGACAAGCAAAATGGTAACAATGTTTTGGACTTGTGACTTTCAGGCTCCATATCTCACCCTCCACTACAGCTTTGTACATGAGGCTACTGTAATTTTATATACAGTCATCTTACATATCTTATGCAAAAACTTGACTTGCAAATATTTAGCATCTGCTAGTTTACTGTTTTGCTCCTAAAAATCAAAATTTTAATTTTTATTATTTTGTTAGCATTTGGGAAATCCACCTTTGTTTTTCAGCTCTGCCTGAATCCTTCTGGGCTCTGGATCTTGACCAAAATCTGATCCCATGTCTCTTCTACACATTCCCAATGATGTTGCAGACTGGACTTGGATACAAAAACACCTTATACTACAACTATACCCACAAGAGTTAAAAAGATCAAAACATTGTTACAATTTAGCTTGTCAGAGTCTGTACTAAATAAATAGCTTAATTATTGTATCATAAGTTGATAAACAGCCTGATGTTACCATCTTACTATAGAAAATTTATCACTTAAACATGCGCCGTGTATGAGGGAGTCGGAAGTCGGAGGTTTGGGAAATTGAGGAGTCGGAGTCGGGGCTTCGGCTTGCCGACTCCACAGCCCTGCTGAGCACACAGAGCTGGATGCAGGAGGTATGAAATGAGATCGTGGGAAAACCCCTTTAAGGCTTTAGGCTCTTCTGATGCTGTTTCTCAGTGTTCATTCATGATATACATTTGGTGATGGCTCTAAAATACCTATGATGGGATGCACTTCATGGCTTACATCGTACATAGGAACCCATGATAAAAAAAAATGGATACTGCGCTTTTTTTGAACAATCTGACATTCTTTTGGCCTTTATTTGATAATGGAGGTCTATACATGAGTATATAAAATAAGTCATGAATTTTTATCCATTATTTAATGGAACACAGATGTTACTAGGGAGATACAACTCCATATAGATTCCCCTGATTCTGCCAAAGTTTAGATATATCATAAATGTAACTGAAGCACAACCCTCAGAATAGGAGAAGCACCTATTTGATTTTAGGGTTTCCTTTTTTTTTTTTTTTTTTTTTTTTTTTTTTTTTTTGGTGCCAGTCCAGGTTTGCGGACACCTTAAGGTGCTAAAACATAATAAACACCTCCAAAAAGCCCTATTTTGGTAATTACGTTCCTTAAAGGGGTTGTCTCGCTACAAAGATCAGTTTCAACATGTTGGGAACACTAAATGAAGATGTTTTCCAAATATATTGCGTTGTTCATTTTTTTGGTTAAGGAGCTACAAGTGATTTGATCACCTTCTGTGCTCTCTCTGGTTCCCCAAGTGACCAACCTGTGTACTTCTCCCCCCCTGCTGTTTGTTCTATCTGATAGCAGGGAGGGATGTGATCAAACAGTTGACAGCACAGAACTCAGGACAGTGAGAGCTTGTTTGTTATCTGATCCTTTAGACAAAAGCCAGTAATTACTACTGTTTACTTTACCTCAGAAGCTTCCCTGGTCCTGACAGCATGAGATTTAGCTAATTAGCAAAGGTCTGAATACATGGAACTCATATGCTAATTACAGACGGCTTGACCAGGAAGTGACAGAGCAAAGCAGCATTATTTCATTTATGCATCCTATGAAACTTTGAGATGAGTGCCATGTTGCATTTGCAAAGCCCCCAAAGTAACACGTGAAACCTAGAAGTCACCCCATTTTGTATTCAACATCCCCCAGGGATCTCATCTAGAGGTGTCGGAGTTGTGGAGTCGGAGTCGTCATAAAATGGACCGACTCCGACTCCCAAAATATATAATAAGTTGGTCCAGTTAGTTTGATGCAGTGCAAAGCAATTTTATATAAAGTCATCTTACCTATCTTATACATAAATGTGACTTGCAAGTATTTAGCATCTGCTTAGTTCTGCAGATTCTTTCCTGTAACTGCATTGTTATTGTTTTGCTCCTAAAAATCAAAATGTTAATTGTTATTATTTTGTTAGTATTTGGTAAATCCACCTTTTGGTTTTCAATACTGCCTGACTCCTTCTGGGCTCTGAATCAGGTTCAAGCATGTCTTGACCAAAATCTGATTCCAGGTCTCTTCTACACATTCAAAAGATCAAAACATTGTTACCCTTTTGCTTGTCAGTGTCCGTTCTACCTAAATAGCTTGATTATTGTATCATAAGGAGATAAAAAGCCTGATGTAACCATTTTACTACAGTAAAGTTATCACTTAAACATGCGCCGTGTATGAGGGAGTCAGGAGTCGGAGTCGGAGGTTTGGGAAATTGAGGAGTCGGGGCTTTGGCTTGCCGACTCCACAGCCCTGCGTGCACCATGTGGTTTAAATGACATGATAGCTTTACTATACAGGTCTGTGCATTTACAATAATACCAATTTTATGTAGTGTTTTTCATGTTTTAGTACACTTTTTTTTTTTTGTATGGAGCCGATTAAGGGCTTTTATTTTGGCAGGATGGGTTGACTTTTTCATTGGTATCATTTTGAGGTTTATATGACACTTTAACTGCTTTTATTTATGATTTTGGGAGGCAGGATGAGCAAAAACAGGAGTCCTGGTAGTTTTTTAATATTATATTTTGTTATTTTTTTCACAGCAGTCACTGTATGGTATGAATGACAAGTTAACTTTAGTCAGCAGGTTAATACGATTACAGCAATGCTAAATTTATATACTTTTTTGTTTTACTGCTCCTACAAAAAAAAAAAGAGAACACATTTTTGCATTGCTATAGTTTGAACGCCATAAATTTAGTATTTTTATGTGTATGGAGCTGTGTAGGACTTTTTTTTTTTTTTTTTTTGTGGGATGAGTTTTTATTGGTATCATTTTGGAAGGTACATGAGGTTTGATCGCCTTGAAAACCATTTTTTGGGAGGCAAGAAGAAGAAAATACAGCAATCCTGGTAGTGATTTTTATTTTAAACGGCTCCATGCAGTATACACGGTGTTCATGGATTCAAGTATTGGAGATTCCATTCAGTCTGCGCTATTTTTCTTCCAGTAAAACAATGAAAACCACAACTGAAAGCTGACGGACCTCAGTATAGTCAAAAGGTCGTCGAACGGCGTTCTTTCCACCCCCGGCCTCTTAAACCAGTGTGCATCACATTCCTGCGTTTTCCTTTGGCCACTAGACCCAATAATGTGTTCCGTAAGAGTTTTCAGTAGTATGCTATTACAGTACAAGCAGGGCCCAAAATGAAGGGACACCAATGTTACATTAACAAAGGGTCCACCAGTCCAAATAGGGATGTGATACATCACCCGTCCCCTCCCTGCCATGAATTCCTTTTCCCAGGTCACAGATCAAGCCTAAAAACTTCCAAAAAAGTCAAAGGAGCCGTGAACTGGGATCAGTCTTATTCCCTGAAGCCTGTAAAGCATCTCTACATGCTGTTAAAAGCCCAGGAAGAAAGCTTCCCCACAATCATATACAGACAACCCAAATGGAGAAATCTCAATCAAAAATAAAAACCCGGCTAAAAGAAAAGAATATGATCAGAGTTTGCTTTATAAAAAAAAATGGAGATAATTCACTTTAAGGGCTGTTACCACCATGACTTTTTAGGGACTCAACAGATCTGCAATAGTAAGATAGTGCTCACTTGTACTCAAGATTTCCCCTAGCACAGAATAAAATCTACGCAAGTCATACCTTCTCTCCATTCTGAGCTAACACTTTTTTGGGGGCCCTTCCTTGATTGGTGTGGGCCACTGAGGGTTGGGGCCTGTTTTTAGACTTTGGGGGGCATATCCGGGAAAGTGGACTAGCAACTTAACAAGGGCCAATTCGATGGCTCGATATTGGGACTAAATCCTTAAAAAGGGGGTTTTGTGGTGTGTTGGGCCCTTAAAAATAGCTTGCTGCTTAAGAGGCGGGGAACCCGGTGACCCCCTATTTTCGCCCAAAAAAACATAAAAGAAAGTGTGCATCAAATTGGATCATGAAGCAATGGAAGCAGGTGGGGTTTGGATTTTTTTTCCGTTTACTTCGGTTGAAAATGTTTTCAAGTTGAAATTATATGTAAAGCTGGGAAATAATTTGGGGG
>JAODAL010058351.1:0-22140 GCA_025379985.1 Phyllomedusa bahiana
GCTGCAAAAAATTCAAAAAATTTTAAGGTTTTGGAAAAATCTCGAGGAAAGGTTATTTCAGAGGGAGTGGAAGCACAAAATTTTGTTTTTTAAATAGACTTTTGTTTTTTCTTTCTCTATATTGCTTACAATGCCAGGCCAAAAAAACAAGTCCTGCCAAGAAAAAATTTTACCATTTTAAATCTTGTCTAATTTTTTTCTTAAATTAGCAAAAATGAATCCAATAATAAAAGTAACAATTACTAAATAAAAAGAATAATTAGTCCCCCCCCCCCGAACCTTTTCCAATTGCAGTTATCTAATGGGCCAGCTTTAGAGAAATTTTCTAATAACAGAAAACAAGACCCAAACAGTCTGGCTAGACATTCTGTATTAACTGTGCGCCCATTACAGTCACATAATGTTCTGCCCAATGACAGTCCTTAAAAAAATGTATTTCCCATGGGGGGTATACTTTTTCTGTTATACAGTCAGATTAAAAAACACATTTTTAAACAAAGTTGGGGCCTGCTGGATTTCCCTGATTTTTAAAAACTGGTCAAAGTACATGCCCCCAAAAGGATACCCTTCCAACATGATTTGGCTATATTGATATAAACATTTACGTTCAGGAGATTCCCTTTAACCAATGGGGATGTTTTTGCCCAAGGGGCCCCAAAAAATCACTTAAACCAAAGCTGTCTGTAGATGAATGTGACGGTTTATACGCTAATGTGATCCAAGGGTGCCTGCCCCCTTGTAAAGTGATGCTTTTATACGTTAAGGATTAACATTTCATCTTCTGTAAGATGTTTTTTTTTCGATTGTAAATTCAAAATAATTTCTTCAGAATTGTTTTTATAGCTTAGCCCGTTTAACAATTGAAATGAGGAAAAAACCTTGCATGTTTTTCGATTCCCACAAAACACAAACCCGTAATCCAAATAAAAAAGACTGAAATAAGGGTGGGGCCATGCCTGTTGTTTTTTTTGCATCCCCAATGCCGACCCTTAATCTCACCTCACAGCCCTGTCCCCGGTTCCTGTTTTTTAGCACTGACTTTTTGCTGCAGGCATCTTTTTGTGCTCTTGCGCCCCTCAGATCTGTCCCCCCTCCTGGGACCTTCTAAAGAGGACTCTGAAAATTCCTGTGTTAAATGGGATCATTCCAACTTTGTGCCTGAAGCAAATCGGCAGGATCCCGGGGGGGAAAAAAGGAGAAAAAGCCCAAACCCCGACAGGGGAGAGGGAGGCCACACTTAAATACAAGCTCTCTTGATTGCCTTTGGTTTTTTTATTGCCACAAGTTTTTTTTTTTTTTGAAATTGACATGTTCAGTGTCCTGATTTTATTGCGCTTTCCTACAATGCACAAAACACCATTTCCATGAGTTGGGTTTTGCGCAGGAAAAAAGCAAACCCAAACATGTTGGTTTAAAGGGAAAAGCCTTGTAGTCCCCCTAAGATGGTATCACCATCTTAGCCAGAACAAATTCATCTACTAGCTGAGCACATACCAAGTGAAAGACCTTTTACAGGTGGGATCTGCCCCTACAAAATGATGATCTTTTTGGGATACAAGCTGTCCCCCGCTGGCTTCTCTGCTGTATTGTTATACAGGCATTTATCCCAGTGTCCTTGAAGAAAAAAAATATGTGGTATGAAACTGACTAAATGTTAATAGGTGCTTACCCCCCAAAAATACTGGAATTCTGGAATGTAAAGCCTCCCGTATAAGTTTTTTTGTAGAAAGGGAAGTTGGTAAAAAATTGGATAGTGGTTGGTAAAATTTTTTTGCTTTTTAAAACGGTTGTCTCGCTACCAAAAAAATTAGCTTTTCAACATGTAGGGAACACTAATGAGATGTGTTCCAAAAAAATATTGCTTTTGTCATTGTTTTTTTTTTGGGTTTAAGGAGCTACCAAAATGATTTTATCAAACCTTCCCGAGCTCTGTCTGGGTTTTTTTCCAAGTGGAAACCAGGGGTTCTGTTTCTTCTTCTGCTCTGCTGTTTTTTGTTCTATCCGGGTAGCAGGGAGTGACCTTTAGGTCGTGGCCAGGACAGGAACTGTGGAGGGCGTGAAAGAATGTGTTTGTTTAAACGATCCTTTTTCAGACAAAAAAAACAGTAATTTCTACTGTTTTACATTAGCTTAAAAAACTTTCTTCCCTGGTCCTGGTAAGAAAGGGAAATTTAGCTAAATCTAGACTAATAAACTAATAAACCCAATTTCAGCTTGACCAGAAGTGACAGAGCAAAGCAGCAAATTTTTTCATTCATTTCAAACCTATGGAATAAAATTATTGGAGAAAGACAAGCCCCCTTTAAACAGCAAAAAAAAGTCCATCAACTTTTGCAATACTTTAAGTGGACAAAAAACAAAAACTCCTTTGAGCTCTTTTAAAGGGGTTGTCTTACCAATGCTGCTTTTACAGAGGCCAACAAGCCAGGCCTTTCAGACTCCAAAAACTTCCTGGTTAAGCTGTGTGTGTGGTTCTACAGCAAAGTGAATTGGCAACTCTGCTACTAGCTTAAACCTTTTTTTTTATAGTGACATTAGTGCTAAGTTCTAAAGGGAAAAAAGCTTGTCAGTAAGTAATGTAAATAACTCCAGTCTTTTTTAAGATTTTGGAACAGAAAAAAAAGGAGTTGATGTTACTAAAACCCCGACAACTGCTTCAGCTTTTTAAGAAAACAAAAAGAAGGTGGCCGGTAAACTGGGATGTTTGGGGTAAAAAAAAAGCAGAGATAAGATCTGCTCTTAACTGGAAGAAAAGCAATAATTTAAAAAAGCAATGTATTTGGTAATGGTCTATATTTTACCTTTTGTCTAACATGTTTAAAGCTAATCAATTAAAAAAAAGAAATATCCCCTTTAAAGGAAACCTCTGGTGAAAATATTTATGTTTGCCCCTATTCAGGAAAATACTTCCCAATCTTTCGTACTTTAATAAGGCTTTTAAGTAGACCCCAAAATAGAATATGTACCGGCTTAGCTATACAGGCAAAAGCCAAGTAACCAGGGGGTTTAAAATGTTAGGATCCTCATGGGTTTTTTTTCACTGAAGAAAAAAGCTAATGACCTATGTTTAAAAGTAGTAATATGCCAACCAATTCCCCCGCCAAAACCCTATATTTTACAAAGGACCCAAACTCGGCCCCCTTTTTTTCCGTTTCTTTTTTTGCAGTTAATTTTTGATCCTATCCTGAAAGTTTGGAAGATGGGAAAAAACCCCTTATGTTCTTGCACATAATATTAATCTTTATATAGCACAAGCATATCCGTCAGCATTTTTTTAGTTAACAGAATTCATTTAAAAACATCTGGCATTAAAAATAATAACAAACTAATTAACAATTCCAAACAAAAAGAGACTGAGGACCACCTGCTCACAAGATTTTACAATCTATAAGGGATTTAGGGGGAAAACACAAGAGGTAAAATGTGAGGAAAGACAACAATAAGGCTATGTTTCACAACGGCTTAAAATGGGACGTTTTTTTTTCAGTCCGTAATTACGCCCCCCGTAGTGCGCGAATTTAAGGGCTGGAATACTTCCCCCTCCTCATTAAAGGTAATCCCCAAAATTTCATAGGAGAACTATGGGGTATGTCCCCCCCCCCTCCCCGCTTGGAGAAACCCCCCCGCGGGGGGAGGTAAGTGACATGTCATTTTTCTAAACGGCGTATAATGATAGTTATATGGACGGCAAGGGGGCCGGCCCCCCCGCTCCCCCCCCCCCATCCACAACGGGGGAAATTGCGGGCGTAATTAACGCCCACCCAAAAAATAAGCCGTTGGGAAACATAGCCAAGGCTGTAATAAATCTAGCCCACAAAAAGCCAGTATTTTATGTATGTTACAAGTATGAAGGTTCATTTACGGTAACAAGGGAATTGTGGGAGATGTTTTTCATGGAGGGATATATTTGCATATATTGTTTCCCATTTCTGTTATTACAGCTATCCCCAGAATGTTTTTTTGAATAAGAGATAATAAATGAAATACCGTTTTTTTAACTAAATGAATAAAATGAAAAAGATTCTAATTTTTATTCTTTTCTGCAAATCTTTTCTTCCCATAATAAAACCTGGTATGAAATAAACAGAAATTATCTGAATTTCTGAATTTTGAAAATCCCCCCCCCCCTGGTAATTGTGCTGTTGGAACCAAAGCAAATGAGAAAAATGTAAATGGCGAAGTCCCCCCATAAAAAGAAGAAACAAATGACGATTCCAGAACCAATACTTGGGGTTTATATCGTGTCTAAACATCCCCCATTTTCCAAACAGCACCCCACATCCCCTCCAAAAGCCAAAAACGCCCCCTGGAACAAGGCCACAAGGCCAAATAAATGTTTGCACAGTAACAAAGTAAGGACCGAAAAATTGCTGAAAATGCAACACCAACAGCCCCTGTTTTTTTTTTCCCGATTACAAGGCCAATAAGGCTTGGTTTTTTTTTAACTTGCCCCCATCTGGGGCTGGTTTACAGGGCGATAAAAAAATTTAGTTGGAAACAGAAAAGTGGGGGGTTTTGGGGGTTTTTTCCCCCCTCTTTGGGCGGTTTTTTCCCTGTTTTTTTTTTTTTTTAAACCAGAAATTCCACAAAAAGCTGGAAGTGGAGGGGGGTTCCCCCGTTTTTTTTTGTTCCTGTATAATTTTGTTTTCTGGAGAAGCGTTTTTTTATTTTTATTTTTTCCCTCTTTTCCAAAACAAAAGTGGCCCTATCATTTTGCACCCTCTCTGCTGCCCAACCTCAAATTTTGGCCATTCAAACCAAACAGAGCAATTGCCCTTGCCTTTTGAATCACAGATCAATGCAAAATGTTACAGTGTCCAGTTTTTTTTTATCCCGGAAATCCAGCAAATATTCCCCTTTAGTTGACTCAGTATGGTGGGTTTTAACCACAGTTTCTTGCAAGACAGTAATATAAACCCTGGGGGGAAAAGTTTTTTCTGCAAACCAGGACCGCCTTTGTAGTGGGGCCCAAATTCCCCTCTACGCAGAAAAATTTTTTTAGACAACAAGTTTTTTCCTAAACCATATTTTTTTTGGAACATGTAGGTGGAGAAATATAAGTTAATTCCCAGGTCCCCCCCCCCCAAATAACCCCTGAAAATGTAAAAAATAAATTTTTTTTAGGAACAAACTGTTTTGGCATAGATAGTTTATTATATTTTTTTAATATTCTAGTCCCCCCCTCCTCACACTTGTTTGTTCCAAACCTCTTAGTCTTAACCATTTACATACGGGAACCCAATTTTAGGGGCCCGTTCACACACCCCCGGGTAAATTTTTTGGGGCAACTGTTTTTTTTTTTTTTTATTTTTTTTTTTTTTTTAATAGTTGGCCCCGTGGCACCGGCCCGTTTGGGGGGGCAGTTTTTTTTTTTTTTCCCTCCCATGGTTTTTTTTGCGGAAAAAAACCCTTCCCCCCTTCGCAATTATGACATGTTTTTTTTTTTTTCCCCAATATTCCCCAACCCGAAAAATAACCGTCGGAAAGAAAAATGAAAAAACATGGGAGTTTTTATTTTTCCCCATTTTGTTTTTTTTTTTAAGACCCACTGGCGGTCCCCCCTGAAAAAAACCCACCTGCCGGAAAAAACCCGTGCCAGTGGGGGGAAAACCCCCCGTCAGCCCGCGGTTTTTTTCCCAACAGAGGATCCCATAATAAAAGTTTTTGCAGGCCGTGTTTTTCAAACCGAAAACCGCCCTGAAAAAACCCCGGGTTGAAAAAAACCTCTGGGTGCAAGTTGGGGGAAAAAAGCCCCTTTAGGCTTTGAAAAATTATGGCCCAATGTTTTTTTTTTAAAAGGTTTTTTAAAATGCAATAATTTTTTAAAAAACCCCTACTCTTTTGCATTTTTAAAGTGGCAGTTTATATGTTTAATAAGATCCTGGAAACCTGGTTTCCCCTATAAACTAAGGCAAGTAACGATTATTGTTTTACAGTAAGGAAACAGAAAGGATAAATTTCTTAAATTTTCCAGTCCATTTTATTAAAATTCCCCTTTTTAAATGGCTGGTAAGTAACACCTAAAAGACAAACTGTAATCTTAAGAAATTAAAAACAGTGTTTAGTGCAACCCCAAATCCCATTGCCCCATTGGTTTTCCCCCATATACAAAAGAATTCCGCAGGGTGGGCCGAACCGATTTTCTTCAATGACAGCTGGGGCCCCCTAATGGGCAGAAACCATTGTACAAACAAATTAAGCCCCCCAAGAAAAATGGAGTAAAGTAAACAAAGTAGAAAAAAAAAAAAAGAAAAAAATAATTAAAAATTAAAAAAAGAATTCAAAAGTTTAAAAAACACCCTCCTTTCTTGGCCCATATTCCCCCCCCCAAATAAAAAAAAAAATGGTAAAAAAATTTAAAAAGTTTTCCTGGTAATCACAAACGGAAATAATCCATACCAACCTTTGGCAAGAATACAGATTAACATGTTTCCCCTTTTTTTATATACTGGGAACAAAAAGGTCTCTTCCCATGATCTACTTAATTAAACCAGGAATGGTTGGAAGGAAAGAAATGTTTTTTCTACTAAACCCATAGGAAAGGGAACTTTTATTTTTACTTGTAAAAGAGGTAAGAGCGAAGAAACCCTATGGAACTTTCCCATCTGCCAGAAGGTTACTTTTTGTCCAATATGGTAAAAATTTTTTCAAAAAGGTTCCTGGGTGCCAAAAATTTTTCCAGAATGTAATAAAATGATAACAAAGTTTTTTTTATACGAACGAATGAATTCCCCCCCCTTTGGTAGAAGGATAATTTGATCCAGATTTATAAAAAAAATTTCCAGATTGCCCCAGATTTGTGTGTGAAATGAATTTTTTTTTTTTTTTTCCTAAAATTTGAAAGGAACCAAATTGGGCCTTCTTACCCCCTTTTATACCCTTTCATGGGGGTTTTTTTTTTTGCCTTTCCCCCCCTCTGGATCAACAACTGTAAGGAAAACGAATATGAAAATTGACTGGGAAAAGTCCCCCCTAATGTCCCTTTTTTATTCAGCTTTTTACCAACTAATGGTAACTATGATTAAAAATTGAAAACTCCCATAAAAAAAACCAAAAAACCCATCCACAATTTTAATGGCCAAATGTGTTTTTTTTTTTTTTTTTTATGTTTTTTGCCAACCCCAACAAAATAAAAAATTTTTCTTAAGTTTTTTTTTTTTTTTTTTTAAGTAAAATGAAACCCATGGGGACCGGTCCCCCAAATTGGCGCCAATTTTTAAAAAAATTACACCTTTGTCCCACAAAAAAATTCCCCCCCCCATAAAGGTTCCCCCCATACCCGTAGAATTTAATAAAATTTTAAAAAAAAAGTTATGGCCCTCCCCTTGAAATGTGGGGGAGAAAAAAAAAAAAAATTGCATTTCCTAAAAAACAAAAATTGGAAAACATTAAAAACTTAATTTTGATAATTATTCTTAGTAAACCTCCTGTTGCTATATCCAACCAGTGTAAAAAGCTATTTCCACTATAGTAGCAAATGTTTTTTTTTTCCACAGGCAAAAGCAGAATTTTGTTTTTACAAAAACATATTTTTTTTCTTTAAGGTGCCTGGTTTGCAATTTTTTTTTGAATATGGGGCCCCCAAATGCCAAGGAAAATTCCCATATACTTTGCCCATCTACATATCCCCCAATTTTCCCCCCAGAATGAAAAAGGAAACTGTTTTTTTTTTTTTTCAGGGTGCAGAAAAATTAAATCCTTACAAAACAAAATCTGTTTCCCCTGTGATAAGATTTCCCCTTTTTGAACAAGTAAATATGTTTGCCTATTGCCCTAACTTTGTAAAACAATAAACGAGGATTTTTATGTTTTTTTTTTTTTCCCTAATAATTCTAAAGCACAAAACACAGTGGGTAAAGGCTCAGAAAAATTTGGCAGACCCTCTTTGCTGTTGCAATAATAGATTTTTGGATTTCCCCCTTTTAAACACAGTGGGCAAATATTAAATTCTCATAAAACAACTATAAAGCTACAAGAATCTTTAAATGTTTGATCTGGAGTTTTTCCCCTGTTCTTGAGGCCTTTTTTTTTCAACATAAGGGGGGTAATAATTTTCAACCTTGTATTGACCTGGCTTGAAATAGGGTTTGTTTTTTTTTTCAACAGATCACTTTTTTTTTTTTTAATTATTGAGCATTTTTGTATTTTAGAATAAAATGCCCTGTTATTGGGTCCAAGGGCTTTGCTGAAAGCCAGCAGTTTGGAAATATAAAAATGCACCTGCAAACATTCGAAACCCAACATTTTATAACCATTGGAATTTTGTTGGGGCAGAAAATAATTGTTAAAAAAAAATGTGGCCAAAAAAAGTTGTTAAACAATGTTGGCAGACCACCAATTTACATATGTGGCTTTTTGTTTTAAAACACCTATGGGGCCCACATGCAAATTTAAAAACTGTCACCTAGGTCCACCCCCCCCCCTAAAAAAACTCACTTTTTGTTTTTTTGGGAAATAGCAAACCCAAATCGAGCGCCCCCTCTCGATTTTTCCATAAGTGCCCCTTTCTGGGAAAAAAATTGAAAGGGAAAGCCTCCCTGATTTTTTTTTGTTTTTTGCCTTTATAAGTGGCAAACAAAAGGGTTGGAATTTTTTAGGACCTAGAACATTTTTTTTTCCATACCATGTGGCCCCCCTTTTTTGGTACTGCCCTTCTCTAACACACCCTGGGGTTGAAAACGAAATTTTTGAAGGCCGGTTGTCCCCTTCATGGAAAAGTTTGGGGCAATGGGCAACCAATTGTGAACCCTGTTAACTCAAATCAAAAACTGGGCGCCAGAAAAAAAAAAATGGGGCCAATAATTTTTTTATTGTAGAAATGGGAACAATAAATTAAAAAAGTTGATTCAAAAAAAAGCTAGAGAAATTTCTAAAGAATATTTGCCCCCCCCCCAAATTTTAACCAATAATAATGGAGCCCACTTTAAAATTAGGAAACCAAACCAAAATAAAATAAAATGTTTTGGGGCCCCTTTGGGGGTTTTTTTTTTTTTTTTTATGGTAAATTTTTTTTTTCTCCCTTCTGGGAAAATTTTTTTTTTTTCAATTTTGGGAATTTTTTTATCAAAACTCCCGCATGCCCCCTTGGGGAAAATTGGGGAAAAATTTTTTTTTTTTTTCCCCAAAGGGGTCCCCCCCTAAAAACAACTTGACAAAAAAAAAAGAATGTAAAAAAAATTAAACCCTTTTAAAAAAGAAAAAAAAACCCTTTTAAAAACCAAAAAATGAAACATTAATCAGGTTTTTTTTTTTAAAACAAAAACCCAAAAAAAAAATCTACAAGGGAAACCATGTTTAAAAAACAAAACTTTTTGGGAAACCAAAAAATTAAAAAATTTTTTTTGAGAATTTTCCTTGGGAATTAAAATAAAAACTTTTTTCTCCTTTTTTAAAAATTTTTGGAAAACCCTAAGTTCCCAAAACCCCTTTGGCCCCCCAAAAAAAAAACCTGTTTTTGGGTAAAAAACCTTTTCCCCCACCCAAAACCCAACCCATAAAAATCAAACATTGGTTTTTTCTGAAAGCCCCCAAAAATTTTTTTTTGATAAAAAAAAACCCCGAAGTTAGAAATTTGATCCTTAAACCAGGAAATTTTAAAACTTTTTTTCCCCCACCCCAATTTTTTTTTGGGGGCCCAAAAAAAAATTTTAAAAATTTCCAAAAAAGAAAGGGTTTTTTCAATTTTTTTCCAAAAGGGGGGGTTCCCCCAAAAACCCAAAAAAAAGTGGTTTTTAAAGGGTTTTTTTTTTTTTTTTTTCGCTAACTGTGGGGTTTGGCCCCCCCCTTCCCCCAAGGAAAATTGGGCTATTAGACATTAATGGGAATATCAAAAGGATAAAACCATCAACTTGAAAGATGCCCGGCCAAAATGGGGGCCTCACCCCCATCTTGAAATCAAAGGGGGGTTCTAGCACAGCCCCAGCGCCCCGTTTTGTGAGATAACCCCCCGTTAACCATAAGGGAAATGAACTCCCCCCGTTACCAAGTCCCTTCTTTTCAACGAATTTTGCAAAATTTTCTAGGGGGGAACCCCCTACTCCCCTTTTGCCCCGTCCCCGCAAGAGGGTTTATAGAAGCATGAGGAAAAAAAGAGGAAAAAATCAGCAAGGGGTCACAAACATTTTTCGTAATTTTTTTTTTTCAGTGGGTTTTACACAAATCCCCCTGCAAAAAACACACTAAAATCCATCCCTTTCGCCCTTGTACCGTAGCTTAAATAACCTACAGGAAATTTTTTTTATGTGACTAGATATACAAAAATGTTCTCATGTCCCCCTTTATTTCACTCCAACTTTTCCCTTCCCCCGTAGCCAACTTTATTCTCCCGATATTTACTGAGGAAGGCCCCCATTGGCTGGAGCTGAAAACATTCCTCTATCTGGATATTTAAATACAATTTAACCTTTTGATGCCCCTAATTAATTGGGAGAAATTCCCCCATAACTTTTATAATAAAATCACCTGGAAAAGCATTCAAAGGTGGTTTTCCAGAAAAAAACCCAAAATTGAAAATGAGATAAGAAAAAGCAATGAGCAGCAGTATAAAGTGAAGAGGGGTCAACATAAAATCTATAATTAAAGAGGGGGGCCATGAGCACATCAACATTTATGAGAGATGGGGGCCATGAAAAAACAAATTAATATGTAAAAGGAGGGCCCCGGGGGTAAAGAGCAGCATTCATATGAAAAAACACAGAGAGACATTAAAAACAGTTTATTGTAACAAAGGGGAAGGGGTTATTTGCCATCTATTTAGGAGATTGGGAGAGGACTATAGTAACAGTAATATATTTGAGAGAAAATGGGGACCCCTCCCCGCAAATCAAAGTGAGGACTCCCCCGGTGAACCCCTGACAAACAGATACAGATAGGTAGATAAAGACATAAATCAGGGAAGACAAATGGTTAGGGGGGACAAAAAGATAAAAACCAAAATTCAGAACCTAAATACAAAATTTGAAAAAACCTCTAGCTACACCAAAATCAATCAAGATCAACCCCGACTAAAAAAGGGAAAAAGTCCCCCTTTTTAATTTTTTTTTGGGGGTTTACCATTGGAAGGGAAACAAAAAACGTGGCACAATCCTTTTTAAACCTCAAGGCCCCCCCCGGGGAACCTAAGGAACAATGTAAAAGACAGAAAAAAAGACACCAAGGAGAGGCAAAAACTGCAAAAGAAACAGGTTGACGCCCGCCCCATCCAAAACATGAGCCCCCCTTTCCACTCATAAATTATACTCTACAAAAAAAAGAAAAATTTTAAAAAACTTTTTAATGGTTTTAAAACCCTCTAGAATATGGTCCACCTTGTTTTTTTAAAAACCTTGGATTCAGCGTAATCAACCAACAAAAAAAGAACTGCAAATGGGATTTTTTTTTTCAGGTTTTAAAAATAAAAAGTGGTTTAAATTTGGTAGACAGGTGAACCAAAATATGTTTCAGTTTATAAGATTGTAATCTCCCCGAAATTGGAATTCCCTGTTGTATAGAAGGGTCAATAGTTAATGAAGGCACTTCCTAAATGAGGGGGTTTTTTGTGGAAGGGTTTTTTTTTGTCAGTGACTTTTTTTATAACTTTCCATTTTTAAAAAAGGGGGGGGGTTTGGGGGCCCTTTCACTTTTTTCTTGTTTTTTGTCACCCCCTTTTGGGGGATCATGAAATTAAAAAAAGGTTATTGAAAAAATGGAGGACACTATTTAAAAAGGCAAAAAACCAAATAGGAAAAAATGTTAATATGGCAATTGTGTAAAAGGTCCCGCTTGGAAATTAGTTTACTATAAAAAGGCCCCTTTATGCTGTTTGCTATAGGAACATTTGCAAAAAAAGCATTAATATATTATGTTCAAGTTTTTTCCCTTTTTTTTTTTTTATTTTTGGGATCCCCCTTTAAAACCCATATTTTTTGCACCCCAAACTGATTTTTATGTAAAAAATTTACTGTATTTGGGAAGGAAAAAAAAAAAAGAAATCGGGAATTACCCAAATTTAAAACGGTTTAAGGGGACTGTAAAAAGAAAACTTTTGGCCCTCAACACAATTTTTTTTTGTTTTTTTTTTTCAGGTAAAAAACGACCATGAATATAACCCAAAAGTGGTGAGGTGGGTTTCCCCTAAAGGCGCCCCCAAGGTTTTTAGGGTGCCCCCCGTTTAATATGTTTAGCAAAGCCACGGGAAAATTTGGGGATTAGCAAAAGCCCCAAAATGTGTAAAATTTTTTGGGCCAAATTTTGGGGAAAATGGATGCTAAAAAAGTTCATTGAAAACCGGGGTTTTTTTGGTAGTGCTTTTTATTGGTTTTTTTATTAATTTATATTTTTTAATTTAAAAAAAATTTTTAAAATTTTTTAATTATATTTTTTTTTAAAACATTTTATAGGAGATAATTTTTTAAATTTTTGGGGTATTTTATTTTAATTTTAAAAATTTATTATATTATAAAATTAATTAAATTTTTAAAAAGTTATTTAATTTTTAATTTTTTTGATAATTTATCCATAAATTTTTCTTTTTATTATTTTTTTCTGTATAAAATTAAAAAATTTTAAGGAAATTTTTTGCCCTAATTTTAAAATCTAATTCCATTAAAAGCTAATCCCCGGGAAAACCATTTTTAAATTGGGCTACTTTTTCGAGCATTTGCCGCCCCCACGTTCAGAAATGCATTTAATAAGAGGAATTGGTGCAACACGCCCCCAGAAACTCCCCCCCCATGTTTGGTGCATTGCAAAGTTTTGTCGGGCCAGTGCCCACCAAAAAATGCCCAAATGAGCGCCATAAAAATAGGGAAAAAAGGCAAAAAACGTCAAAAAATTTAAACTGACCCAAATTCATACATGTCCCCCTCCCCGAGTAAAAAAAAAATTTAAAAATTCTAAAAGCTCTAAACGATATAGAGGAGGTAGAATTTCAACATATGTAAAAGAAATTGTTGAAAAGTATGTATGTATGTGGGTTATATAATTCTGGCGTTTGCATGCCCTTTTCATAGCATAAACAAAATTTTTTGGCCCCCATTTTTGCACATTCCCAAAAAATGTCGTGGCTGGGGGGCAGAATGCGGGAAAAATTTTTTTTTTTGGAAAAACCCCCCAAAAATTTTTTCCCCCCCATCCCATCGAAACCCCGGGTTTTTTTTAAAAAAAATTTTTTTTTGGCTCCAAGCACGCCACAAAAAAAATGACACCCCTAAAATTCCCTACAAAGTCCCCCCCAAATAAAAGTCCCCTTTCCCCTTTAAAAATTTAAAAAATTTTTTCCCTTTCCTTTTTAAAAAAATACAATTTTTTTTAAAAAACTGGGTTTTTTAAAATTTTTTGGGGAAGCAGAAAAACTAATTTTTAATTTTTAAAATAAATTTTAAGGATTTAAAAATTTTGGGGAAAATTTTAAAATTTAAAAAAAAAAATGGCAACTAAAAAAAAAACAGGTTTGTTTTTTTTAAAAAAGTTTTTTTTTAAAATTAAACCCCCCTTTTTAAAAAAATATTTTAAAATTTTTAAAAATTTTACTTTTAAAAGTTTTTTTTTGCATTTTGTAATTTAATTATTTTAAAATTTTTCAAACATAATTTAAAAAAAATTTAAAAAATAACCATGAAAATTTGATTTTTTTTTTAAAAAAACCTTTTTTTTTTTTTTAAAAAAAGCCCTTTTTTAAAAACAAAAAAGGTAATTTTAACAACCAAATAAAAACCAAAAACAAGGTTTTGGCCCAAAAAACCAAAAAAAAAAATTGAACAAAAAGGAAAAACCCGGGAAGGGAATTTGGAACCCCCCCCATGAAAAAAAGGAAAAAATCAAGTTTAAAAGGGATCTGAAAAAACCAAAAAAACAAAAAAGGGTGATAAAAAGAAAAATGTTTTTTTCCTTTCCAAAAAAAAGTTCCCCCCCCTTTTTTTAAAACATGGCCCAAGCAAATTCCTTAATTTCCCAGAATTTTTTTTTTTTATTCGACCCCCCCGAATTTTATAGGGGAATTTTTTTTTGTTTTTTTTAAAGGGAAAATATTTAAAAAATTATTAAGGGTTTTTTTATTTTTCTATTTTACCCCTTTTTTTTGCAACAGAGGGAGGAAAAATAATTTATTTGAAAATACTTTTTTTACCCTTTTAATTTTATTTTTTTAAATTTTTCCCCCTTTGGGCCCCCTTTTAAAATGGGGGAAAGGTTTTTGTCCCCATAATGGGAAACCCCTTTTAAAAGCTTTTTAATTTTAAAAAATCTTTTTAAATTTAAAAAAAACCCCCTTAAAATATAAAATAAAAAAACAAAAAAAAACACAAATAGGAAAAATTTTTAAAAAGGAAAAACAGAAGAAAAGGGCAGGCAAAATGTAAAACCGCCCCCGGAACCCAAGAAGGGGGTTTTTTTTTTTATTTTGGGGGGAACCCCCAGGGAAATGAAAAACCCTTTTCCCCAAAAATTTTCATAGAAAGTTTAAAGAGGGGGAAAAATTTTGCTGTGGGCCCCGAAGGAATTTTGTTAAACGAAAGGTTTTCCCCCCGCCAAAAATAGCAATTTTTTTAAAATGGGGGGACTTTTTTTTAAAAATTTTTGGAAAAAATTTTTAAAATTTAAAAAAAAACCCAAAATTTTTTTTTTTTCCCCCTGGAAAACCCCTTTTTTTTAAAAAAATGTTTAAATTTTAAATTTTTTTAATTTTTTGGCCAAAGCCAAAAACCCCTTTCCCCGTTTTAAAAAAACTTGGCCTTTTTTAAAATGAAAAAGGTTAAATAAATTTCCCCTTTTTCCAGAGGGCCTGAAAAAAAATTGAAAAAAAAAAAAGGGGGCCCGGGTGGGTAAAGGTTGGGAAAATTTAATAGGAAAAATTTTTTAATGGGGAAAAAGGGGCCCCCATTTTTTTGGGGGCCCCCCAAAAAACCCCGCCGGGCCCCCCTGCTTTTAAAATAATTTTAAAAAATTATTTTTCCTTTTTAAAAACTGAAATTTTTAAAAAACCCCCCATACCCTTTTGGTCCCCCCCCCTAACCCAAAAAACTTTTTTAATTAATTTTTTAAAAATACCCTAAATTTTACTTTTTTTCATAAAAATTGGTTTTTTTTTCCCGGATTTTTGGAAAAATTGGTTTTTTAAAAATTTAGTGGAAAACCCCGGAAAATTGGGGGGAAAAAAACCCCTTTTAGGGAAATTTTTAGGGAAAAATTTTCAGGTTTTAAAAAAAAAAAATTTTGTAACCCCTTTTTTTTTGTTTTGGGCCCCCGGAAAAAAGACAGGAAAGGGTTTGCCCCTTAAAAACAATTTTTTCCCCCTCAGATTCTCAACCCCAGAAAAAAACCCCAGCAAAATTTTTTTAGTAAGGGTTTCCCCAAGGGTTTTTTAATTTTTTTTTTTTTTAAACACAACCCCCCAAATTTTTTCCCCGAGGGGAAAGCATTTAAATTTTTATTAAAAAGGGGGAAAAAAAAAAAAGGGTATTAAACCCCCCTCCCGCCCCTGGCCCCTCTAAAAGGGGGGGGAAAAAGTGTTTTCCCCCGCAAATGGAAAATCCAGGAAATTTTAATTTCCCCCCCCCCAACAAGCAAAAAGTCCCCAACCAAAGAATTTGCCCCTTTGGGAAAATTTCTGAAAATTTTTGTCCCCCCAAAATTTAAAACCCTTTTTGATGCTGAAAATCCCCCCCAAATTATAAAATGCACAAACTAAAGGAAGGGGGTATCCCCTTTTTTCTTAAAAAGGCTCCCCCCCCGCCCCCACTTTTTTTTTGCAGGGGGGGGGATGGGGTTTCCCAAAGGGGGTAACCCCAGAAAAACCCCCAAACCCAAAGGCCTTTCCCCGTGGGTTTTTTTTTTTTCCCCCCACCCCGCCCCCCCGGTGGTTTTTTTTTTAAAAGGGCCCCCAAGGGTTGGAAATGGGCCCGTATAATTTCAAAAGCAGTATATTTTTTGTTTTTAAAATATTTTTTGAGTTTTGTTTTGTTTTTTTTTTAAGCCCGAAATCAAAAAGTTTTCCCCAATGGGGGAAAAAAAAGTAAAAAAAAAAAAAAAAAAAAAAGTGTAAAAAAAAAAAAGGGGTAAAAAAATAAATTTAAATAAAAACATGCACAGAAAAAAAAAAAAGTAAGGGGACACACCTACCCCCCCTTTTTCCTATACAAAATGCCCCCAAAAACACCTCAAAAAAATATAATTGTAATCTCAAAGTGTGCAAATGAACCTAGCCTATAAATCTGTCATATTAATTAACAATGAAAACGCCCATAAAAAAAAATTTTAAAGGAGTTTGAGATTTTTTTTGTTTTAATTTTGCCTGCATATAAAAAATGTGAATTAAAAAGCATTCAAAAAGTTATTATTTTAAACCCCAAAAGCAATACCAAAGAAAAATCTCAGTTCAATCCCGCCAAAAAAAGGACCTCACACAAACTCTGTACAAAAAAAAAAAAAAATGTCCCCTGGCTTTTTCAGAGGATAGCGATGCAAAAAAAATTTTTTTACAAACAATTAAAAATTGTTTTTTTTAACAAAGTGCTACAACATAAAAAAACATAATAAATTTGCAATCACTGTAATTTGTAATTGGGCCCACGGAGTAAAAACTAATGTTATCTATACTGGGCCCGGTGAGTATTTTCTATTCTGGGTAAAAAAAGTAGTAAAAACTTAAAAAACTATATTAAATTGACATTTTATAAGTGCAACTGAACCCCGCTTAGTAAAGTTTATCAAATCATTTTTTACTGCCATGAATGAATGCCCGTAAAAATTAAACAAAAAACAATGTCAGAATTGCCCTGACAGTTTTTTTTTTTTTTTTTTCCCTTTTCATAGGCCCAATTTCTAAAAAAAAAAACTGTGAAACTCGTGTTGGCCCCTAACATGCACAATAAAACCCCAATTTTGAATAACCTGGGGGAATCTTTGATTCCAAAAATATTGTGACTTTTTTGGAAATTTTCACCTGTACTGGCACTTTGGGAGCTTTTGCAAATGCGACATGACAACCCCAGCAAAAATCTGCATTCCCAATCTGTTCAAATACCCGCTCCCTCCCTGTTTGTACACCCTGCCCAAAGGCACCCAAAACAATAGTTTTTTTTATTACACACTCACATAATATGTAAAAACTAATTTTGGTTGTTTTCTTGTCCAGGATTCCCTTGAGTAAATTTAAAAAATTTTCAGCCTAAAAATTTTAATATTCCCTTTTCACAGCCTAACCACTAAAAAAATCTGTGAAAAAACCTGTGGGATCAAAAATAACCGCTACACCCCCTGTATTTAAAATTTTCCTTAAGGGGTGTAAATTTTTTCCCAAAATTAAGGGTTGGTTTTTTTTAGGGGTCCTTTATTCATTTTTAGCACCTCATGGAGTCCTACAATCCTGATATGGTGCCCTAATAAAAAATCACAATATTCAGCAGCACCCCCTAATAAATATGCCCCAAAAAAAACAGTCAAAGACAATAGGAATTTTTTTTTAAATGCTTTTTTCGCACTTTTTTTGGATTTCATGAAAACCCAAAATTTTTCCCGCCCCAAAAGGCCTTTTTTTTAATGCCCAAAACACTTTTAATTCGCCAAAGATTAGGGGGTTCTTGGGGCCCTTTTTTTCACCCACACTCCCCCCCCCAGAAGCAGACACTTTTATGATTCTTTGAAACCCAAATCTAGGCACGAAATTTTTTGAACAGCCAGACCCCCGGTTGAAGTTGTTGCCCGACCTGACTTTCATAGTGGAACTAGATGCGCCCCGTATACCTCAGAAGAAAAGGTTCATACATTCTGGTGCAATTCACACTGCCCCTTTAAAATTATTTTAGAAAAGGGCTTTTTTCAGGGGCCAGCGTTCATATAGTCCCCCCCCCTTTGGTGTCTGTTTTAGACCCCCATATTTTCAGGTAATTAAAGGTCCCAGCTAATTCGCTTTGATTAAAAAAAAAGTCTGAGGGGTGGGCAGAGTGCAAAAAGAAAAATGGGGGAAAACAGCCCCCTCCCCCCCTGCAAACAGTTAAAAAAGCAAAAAAATTGGTCAGCTTTTTTTTTTAAACCAAAAAAAATATTTTTAAAATTTCCCCAATGGAAAGGATCTCGAAATCCAGTTTTGGTGTCCCCCTATTTCTGGGGTTTTTGGTTGAGTCCAAAAAAGCAAAATAAAGGGCCCCCAAAATGAAGTATTTCTAAAAACACAAATTGGAGGGGAATCAATGTTGAAATTTTTGGTTTTTTTTTTTCCCCCTAATAACACTACATTTCAGTAAAATAATGGTTAAAAATTTAAAATTTTGCAAAAAAAAGTGGAAAATCTTTAAACCCTTCCCCTCCCATTTTGCTTTGGGTTTTTGGGAAAAAGGTAAAAAAAGGCAAAAAATGGGGAGAACGGGGAAGCCGCCATTTTTTTTCGGGTGCTTTTTAGTCAAAAATTCTTTTGTTAGCTCTGTCCGGGTAGATGTTAAGAATAGTAGCCCCAAAAAATTTCCCCCTTTTTGGCCCCAATTTTTTTCCATCGAAAGGATTTTTGGATGATTTAGAACTTTTTTGAATGTGTCACACCCACATGGGGGGTCAAACTGTGTAAAAAAAACAAAAGGGAAAAAAAAAAAAAAATTCTTTTCCCAACTAAAACCCTTTGAATTTAAATAAATAAAATTTAATTTTTTAGTATGTAATGTAAATATAAAATTAAAAAATATAAAATTTGGGGATTTTTCAGAGTTATTGAGTATTACGTATTTTCATAAAGTACATAAACAAATTAGGCAGGGAAATTAAAAATAAAGTGCTAGAATAGCATGTCCCCGGATTAGATTTTTAGAGTGATCTGCTTTTTTTCCCCAGGGTTTTGGCTCTGCTGTTTTTTAAAAGCAAGTGGAAAAAAAGGAAAAAAAAAAAAATTGGAACAAAAAAAGGTTCATAAAAATTTTTAAAACAAACAAAATCATATTTTGGAAAAATGAAAATAACGACAAAAAAAATAAAAAAAAAAGAGATTCGTAAGATTTTAAAATTTGAAAAAAAAAAAATTTTTTAAAAAATCTGAAAAAGAAATTTTAAAAAAATTAACATACTGTAAAAATCTCAAATAAAATCAAGTTTTTTTTTTAGCACAAAAAAATGTGTTAAAAAGGGCTTAAAATCCGTCAACGTCCCCCCCCCGCGCAACGGCCCCGGGCATTTTGGGGGGAGGTCCATCCCCTGTAAAAGCTTCTCCTCTGGGAGCGCATACCTGACTCTCAAGTTTTTTTAAAACCCCGGGCCCCGGGGGTTTTTCCCTTTCCCCCTGGGGGGCCCTGGCCCCGGTTTGGGGGGGCCCCCTTTGGGGGTGCCGTGGGGTTTCACCCAATCAGGTTTTCCCCGGGAGCGCAAAAAAGCTGAATTTACTAATGCAGAGAGCAAGCCCCCCTGCTCGCAAATAGAAACTCTGGAGTTTCCCCGCACAGGCAGCGTGCTTTTTTCATCACGCTGTCTGCATGGCCTGATGAAATCACGCCACCTGTTGCCCGGGAAGGGAGGGGACCCGGAAGCTGCATCGGGCAGTGGGGGGAAAGGTAGACTTTTTATTTTTTTTTAAAAAACCCTCTTATACCTCCTTGGGGGGGGCAATACCTCCTCTACCTGCTATGGGGGGGACATTTACCTACCTAAAGGGTACATATAAAAATGCCCCATAAAACTGCTTAAAACCTTCATGGGGGAATTATCTGCCTCTATTGTATACCTGCTATGGGGGGCATAAACCTCCCTATACCCTGCCCCATGGGGAACTATACCCCTAAAGGGGGACATCAAACTGCCTAAATCTCCTATGGGGATATTAAATGCCTATACCTGCCTATTAAATTTTATTGGTAAAACCTTTTTTTTTTTTTTTTTGAAATTTTTCCAGGACGCTCATTTTCCCCCCCCATAGGCTTTTTTACTCGATCAGTACGGCTTTCCCCCGTTTTTTGTGGCAAAAAGTAGTGCTTCGCTTACAATCAAAGGTCCCTTAAAACTTATATATGCAGGAAATTATTTTTTTTTAGAAACAAACTCAAAATCACTACAAAGATGGGGCATATATAAACCCTGGTTTCTGCCGTGGGTCGCTGTTCACCTCGTTTTTTTCATAGGTTACAATTGACCCGTATGTATGAAGTGTCTCACACATTTATAAATTATCCCCTTCTATGGAATTTTCAGGGCATACCACTTTTTTAAAATTGGTATAATTTGTAAAAAGACGTTTTGTGCCAAAAACTTTTTTGGGCCCTTTTTTTTTTTCCACATTGTTTAAAATCTGGCCAACCCCAAATTTTTCATCTTTTTTGGCCATTCAAAAGTGTTCGATTCACCAAATTTTTTGGCATAAGAAAAATTATTAAAAATCTAAAGAACATTACTCCGACAATTTTTTTTGGCTCAAGCAGGAAAAAAAAATGGCAACAATCCCATTCATACTTCAGCCCCAAGTTTTTTTTTTTTCTATTCACGGACATCTAATTTTTAACATTTTTTTTTTTTTTCACGTTTAAAAATGGGCCATTGGTCCGTAATTCCCCAAAATGGAAAAAAAGGGGAAAAGGCCCAAATTAAATTATTTTAATTCACAGTTTATAAAATATTTTGGTTCCTCCCCAATAAAAAATTTATTTATTTCTTTCCAATACCCCCTTTTTTGGGGGGGGAAAAAAAAAAAATTAAAAAAAGGGGGCCCCAAACCCCCCCCCCCCCCCCTTTTTTTTTTTTTTTTTTTCCCCCCCTTTTTTTTTTAAAATGGGAAAAAAAAAAACCCCCCCAAAAAATTTTTTTTTTTTCCCCCCCTTTTTTAAAAAAATTTTCCCCCCAAATTTTTTTCCCCCCCAAAAAATTTTTTTAAAAATTTTTTAAAAATTAAAAAACCTTTTTTGGGGGCCCAAAAAAATTTTTTTTTTTTTTTTTTTCCCCCCAAAAAAAACCCGGGGTTTTTTCCCCCTTTTTTTTTTCCCCCCCCTTTTTTTTTTTAAAAAAAAATTTTTTGGAAAAAAAGGAAAAAAAAAAAAGGAAAAAAACCCCCCCAAAAAATTTTTTGGGTTTAAAAGGGAAAAAAAAAAAATTTTTTTTTCCCTTTTTTAAAACCCCTTTAAAATTTTTTTTTTTTTTTTTATTCCCCCAAAACCCCCCTTTTTAAAAGTTTTTTTTTTTTTTTTAAAATTTTTTAAATTTTAAAAAAAATTTTCCCTTTTAAAATTTTAAAACCCCCCTTAAAAAAAAAGGGGGAAAAAAATTTTTTTTTTAAAAACCCCCTTTTAAAAAATTTTTTTTTTTTTTTAAAATTTTTTTCTTTTTTTTTTTTTTAAAATTTTTAAATTTTTTTTTCCCCCCCAAAAAAATTTTAAAAAAAAATTTAAAAAAATTTTTTTTTTTTTAAAAATTTTTTTTTTAAAAAAAAAATTTAAATTTTTTTTTTTTTTTTTTAAAAAATTTTTTTTAAAAATTTTTTTTTTAAAAAAAAATTTTTTTTTTTTTTTTTAAAAAATTTTTTTTTTAACTTAAAAATTTTTTTTTTTTTTTTGGGGGGGTTTTTTTAAAAAAAACCCCCCCCCCAAAAATTTTTTTTAAAAATTTTCCCCCAAAAAAAAATTTCCCAAAAATTTTAAAACAAAAGGGAAAATTTTTTAAAAAACCCCCCCAATTTTTTCCCCCAAAAATATTTTTTCCCCCCCTTTTTTTTTAAAATTTAAAAAAAAACCCCCCCCCCCCTATTTGGGGGAAAAAAAAAAAAAAAAGCCAAATTTTTTTTTGGGTTTTTTTTTTTTTTTTTTAAAAAAAATTTTTTTTTTTTTTTTTTTTTTAAAAAAATGTAAATTTTGGTTTTTTTTTGGGGTTTTTTTTCCCCCCCCCGGGGTTTCCCCCCCTTTTCCCCCCCCGGGAAAGGGGGCCCCCCTAAAAACCCCCCCAAATTTTGGGGGCCCCCCCCAACCCAAAAAACCCCCCCCCAAAAAAAAACCCCCCCCCGGGGGGTTTTTTTTGGGGGGTTTTCCCGGGGCCCCCCCTTTTTTTTTTTTTCCCCCCCCGGGGAAAAAAAATTAAAAAACCCCGGGGCCCCCCCCCCCCTTTTTAAAAAACCCCCCCCTTTGGGTGGGAAGGGTTCCCCCCCCCCTTTTTAAAAAAAACCCCCCCCCCCCTTTAAAAACAAAAAAAAAAATTTTTTTCCCCCCCCCT
>JAODAL010058352.1:0-22139 GCA_025379985.1 Phyllomedusa bahiana
TTATGAGAATCTCCGCACAGTGCCCGGACAAGCGCAGCTGAAAGAGGTCACTGCTGCTTGTCACGCTGCCCGGGCCTGTTCCCGCGCGGCGCGGGGCCCCGGGCTTAAAAAACCGGCCCACCCCGCCCCCGCCGCGCTTGACTCCGCCCCCCCCGGCCACGTCAGCGCGCTTCGCGCCCGATCCCTAAAATGCCAAACCCCCCGGGGTCTTAGACGGCCCCCCCGGGGCCATGGGGGGCCCCCCCCTTTTAAAAGGGGGCTGGCCCCCCCCCCATGTCCGGCCCCGGGATGTTCCAAAAATTTAATTACAATAGAAGCTAGGGGAGGTTTTTTTCAGTTTTTTTTTTCGGGCTTTTTTTCATTTTCTAAACTGACGTTTTTCTGTGCAGTGGAAACATCGCCTAACATGCAATATGCAGGTTTTTTTAAGGGGTTTAAACCTTTTCTTAAAACGGGGGTGTTAATTCCCGAAAACATCGGGGGGAGACCCTGCCCCGCTTTTTAATTTTATTTCCAACGTCTCACTTCATTTTCCCCCCAGGTCCACTCGGGGGTTTTGGGGCCCTTTTTTCCTACGAGCATAGAAAAATAACCCATTTAAATCGTGAAAGAAACAAATGGACCCAAAAGAGGTGTGGTGGATTTTCCAGCAAAGAACGAGAGCCCTCAGTTTAAATCAAAAAAATAAAAAATTTCCCTTAATCAGTTTTAAAAGTATGTATTCTTGCACCAGAGAATGTTTTTATAGATGCTACAAATTTTGTTCTTTATTTTTAATATGTGACTTATCGTCTCTTACACTCACCTGTTGAACATAGACCCGGACGGGTCATGTGATTAGAGGAGATTTTTAAAAGGGGAAAGTTCCGAAACTGGTTTTCTTGCAAGAGAAAGGGGATTAACCTTTCCGAAACGCGTTAGCATGTTTCTACACTGATCATTAGAATGTTTGAAAATCCACATGCAAATCTTTTTTTAATATTTTAAAAACAAAGAAAAATTCATGGATTATTACATTTCTGGATTGGAAGCTGTTTTTTCCCTTTGTGTCTGCTTTCTTCAGAGAAGTGACTCTGCTCTACTGTGCCTTTCTCCAGCTAAAGGGAAACCCCACACCCTTGGCTGGTAAAACGCTAAAAATTTTAAAAAACAGCTCCCCTGGGGCCCACATATAGGATATTTCTAAAAAGGCAAAATCAGGGAATCGAAAATTAAGTTGCATTTTCTTGGAAATTTGTACCGTTTTTTCAGGATAATAGAAAAAAAATTAAAAATTTTGAAATTAAAATTTAAATTTTGAAATTTCCCTCCACTTTAATTTCTTTTAAAAACACCTAATGGGTTAATAAACTTCCTAAAAGGGTTTTTTTGAATACTTGAAGGGGTCCCGTTTTTTAGATGCAACATTTAGGGGGAGTGACGCCTTGGACGCCTTTTGGGACTTTTCCCGGGTCAAAAACTCGCATCGCGCCTTCGTGAGACAGTTATGGCACTTAAAACCACACAGGCCACACTTTTGGGCCCCAAAAAGGGGGTTTAAACCAGTTTTTAAAGTGGGGGCCAAAAGTATTGGACCCCAAAAATTCTGCCAGATATACTCTTTTTTCCTGAAAATGATTGCAATCAAAAATTTTTTTTATTTTTTAAAATTCCCATTTAATTTGTTTTCCCAAATGGAAAACCACAAAAAAAAATTGTCATAAAACCCCAAAATTGGGATATAATTCCACACCAAAATAAAAAAGGGGGAGGACAAAAAATATTGGCAATGTTTGAAAAAAACAATTGATGCTTCTCTAATTTTTGTAATTAAACACCTTACTTACCTGTGGACCTAAATGGAAATTGGCAATAACAAAAACACACTTCAGCCAGTTAACATGGATTAAAGTTTTACCCAAAACCCCCGTCCTGTGTCCTTTTGGACCACATTGAGCTGGAGAAAAAAAAGGGAAAACCAAAGAACTGTTTTGAGGACTTGAAATCCAAATTTTGAGGAAGCCGAGCAAAACTCCAAAGGGTAAAAAGTCCATCTCCCAAAAACCTGAATGTTCCGGGGTCCACCGGCGCCGTTCAACAAAAAAAATTTTTAAAGCCCCTGGCACTGTGGTAACCCCCCCCCCTATGGCACTGGGCTAACCTCCCTAGATTAAGGCCCCTTGGCCCCTGTGGCTAAACCCCCCTAGATGTAAAAACCCCTGGAAATTTTGGTAACCTCCCATCAAAGTGGCTAACCCCCCTGTGGGGACTTTGGGGTAACCCCCTGTGGCACTTTTGGTAACCTCCCTATTGGGGCCCGTGGCTAACCCCCAGATGTGGACGGGAAAAAAAAATTGAAAAGAGATTTCAACGCAAAAAAGGGGGAGTTTGGGGGATAAAAAAACCTCGACTAACTCCAAACCCGTTCAAGTGCTCTGCGTCCCGGGGGTTTCAACAGTGTCAACCCGTTTCTTCCCGTCCCGGGGTCTGAATGGGAAAAGGGGGTATGGAAAGGGTACCCCGGAAGACCCCATTTCTTACCCCCAGAAAAAAAAAAAGGCAAACTTACCTGAGAAAGCATTTAAAAAGTTTTTGGAAAAAATTTCCTTTTTCAAATAGACAAAAAAAAGAGCCCTTTTTGGGGAAAAAGGCCCTCAAAATAGAGTTTAACCCGGAAAAATAAAAGAGGGATTTAAAGAAAAGAACCGGTTCCCCACAGTCAAAAAAAGGCAGAGGTTTTTCCCCGATTTTTGGGGTTCTTTGCGCCTCTGGCCTGGAATGCTTGACCGTGTGATGGCATTATGACGGGGTAAAGACTACCAACAAATTTTGAGCCAAAAAGTAGGGCCCAGTGTTAGAAATTTTTGGGGTCTCCCCCAGAGGTCATGGGGCTTCCAGCGGGGCAATGACCCAAAACACACTTCAAAAAGCACTAGAAAATGGTTTTAAAGAAAGCACTGGAGATTTTAAAGTGGAAAACAATGAGTCAGACCCCGAAAACCCATAGAACACCGTGGAGGATCCAAAAAGGCGCTTGGAGGGGGCGCCCTTACATCCAGGGGCCTGGGGCATTTTGCCAAAAAAGAATGGTGAAAAATTTTTCCCGCAAGCTTGTAAGAAATTCCCTTGATGGTTCCGGAAAACGGTTGTTCGCAATTTTTTTTTGGCTAAAGGTTGTGCTAAAACCCAATTTTTAGGCCCGAGGGGGCCAATCTTTTGTCCAGCCCATTTTTTTAAGTTTTGGGTTTAAATGATCAATGATTTGATTTTGGGGCTCATTTTTTTTTTTTTTTTTTCATTGCTAAAAAAATAAATGAAATTTTAAATACAAAGAATTTGTATTGCAAATAATTTTGAGTATTATTGACAGAAGCGGGGTTGCCAAAATTTTTGGCCACTACTGTTTTTGGGGCCAGGTACAAAACATAAAAAAAAAAACTAGGCCGTCGGGGCCACTAACCCACACATAAGTTTAACCCCTCTAATTTGGGCTGGACCACAGTCCGCATCACCAATACCACAGTCACTGTACACATTTTGCCTACCCCCAAATAAAGAACGTCCCGGATAAACTGAAACACCCCCCTTCAACTGCTGCCAACCTAAAATGTTTAGCTCCTATTTCCCCCCAAGACCAGGAAATTTGGTGATTTGTTGTTACAATCCTGTTTACCCCCTTTTTGTGGCAGAAACATGCGACCACTAGGTCGCTCTCCCACGGGGGTATCTAAATAAAGGATTCTCAAAGCCACATACAACTGGATTTTCCCAAAAAAAATTTGTTTGCAAATTTTCTTAAATGTGAGGTATTTTTAATTTTTTTTTAAAAGACTTTTTAAAAAATGATGGCAACAAAATTGCATAGGGTAGAGGGGTATTATAAATTTTTTGTGGGGAATAACTATCTGTTTACAGAAAGAATTTTTGAATTTTGAAAATGCCACTTTTTTTCCAAATTTTCTGACTTTTTATATTTTTCACAATTAAAAAAGGGTTTGTAAAAAGCCCAAAATTGAAAACTAATTTAAAAGTAAAATGAATCAAGGTTTGGATATTTTCAAAAAGTTATTCTCACAGAAAGTGACACATGTTAGATTTCAAAAATGGTCTCATGTAAGAAGGTCAAAACTGGCTGCGAACAGGATATCCAATTCTTGACTAAAAATGCTAAAATAAATAGTTATGTCTTTCAAAATATAGCAGCATGCAACATTTTTTTAAAGTATAATAATTGTAAAATTAGTGCCACATAAAAGCTGAGTATAGTGGCTCATTGGTTAGCACTGTTGTAGCGCTAGGGTCTCGAGTGACAATCCAAACAAAGACAATTTTGAAGGGCTTTGGGTCAGGAGATAAAGAAGATTTTACCCTCTCATTACACAAGTGTTTTTTGGGTTATGACCACTCTTCCCCCTTTTCCCCTATTCTGTCTCTTCTCTGATTGACCCAAGTTGTCGTCAGTCCGTTGGACCATAGTGAGTCACTCCCTGCAGTGTCTTATCTCTAGCAATGGACTTTGTTTACCTAACTAAATGATAAGCTTTTACCCTTTAGAGCTCTCCAGCCTTGTATACTATAATTTATAAACATCCTGCAATATAGTCATTGTAGGGAGGGAAAATGACAAATTGGGCACAATTTGTTCATTTTCACTTAGCAGTGTACTCACTTTTGTTGCCAGCGATTTAGACTTTGCTGGCTATGTGTAGAGTTATTTGGAAAGCACACCAAGTTTCCCTTGGTTACCAACCATCTCTTCCCACCTCTCGCTGCTCTGTCTCTGATTGATCATAGCTGCCGTCAGTCAGTTCGACCATGGAGCCACCCCGCAGTGTTTTATCTTAAAAGGGACTTTGTTTCCCCTAACAAAATTCAAGCTGTCCCCCCTTTAGAGCTCTCCAGCCTTGTACATTACAATTTATAAATATCCTGCAATCTAGTCACTGACGGGAGGGAAAATGACAAATTGGGCAAAATGTGTCCATTTTCACCTAGAGGTGTACTCACTTTTGTTGCCAGCTTTTTAGACATTGATGGCTGTGTGTAGAGTTATTTTTGGGGCACAGCAAACCCCTTATTTAAAAATTGTACACTGACTCTTTCATGTATCAATGTCAATACATAATTTCCCATAAAGATAAAAAATATTTAAAGAATGTAGGGATTACCAGTTTTGTAAGATTCTGTAATCGACATTGTCCCAGCTGAAACTGGGTAGATTTATTCCATTCATATACCACAAATATATGATGATAGTTGGGTCATAGTCCTGTCATTTAACTAGCAAACATAATAGAAAACAATTTCACATGAACAGAGCCCTTGATTAATGTACATAAATTTGTATCTCTGTGACTGGGAACAACAAATCACTAAAAAACAAAAGATATAAATACATATGAGCAACTAGACAGCATTTACGCCCTGCCATACAACTGTTAATTGACTTTGTTACCATTTAATTGCAACCATGAAAGGGTATGAAGTTGTTATGAGGAGATAAGGTGTCAGGACATAGGTGAGATGTTGTGGCCATACAAAGGACTGCAAATCACATGGTATGTATTCTCACACGTTGCGGAAAAATGGCAGCCACAGGAGACACAGCTTTGAATATCTTCTTTTCCGTATTATGACATTTGTTAAGTCAAGGAAAAAAAACATTTTAAAAAAATGATGTTTTTTAAATAAAATTCCTAAGTTGGTCATGTACTAGCTAACCCAAAAATCGTCATAGACCTTTAATGACAATTGCACATGTATGGTAAAAGAGCTTCAAACCGATGGAAATCTATTATTTTGATACGGTTTGAGTAATTTTTAGTAGCTTTAGCTGGGAATCTTCTCTCCCTGAAATGTGGGGGTTTTAAAGGCCCAAAAAGGTAACAAAAAAGTAGGGTTTTCCCCTTATTTGAGGGCACCTTGTCTGGGAGGGGGCTTATTACAATTTTATCAAAAATTTCATAAAAACCTCAAATTTTCATGTTTCTAAAGCAGAATTGCTTTTCCAATAGTTTCTCCATTCCTTTTTACTGTTTTTAGTGCTAGTAGAGTCTGAAATTTTAGGCAAGTAGTTAGTAGTTAATGTGTTAGAGAAAAGGATCCTGTTCAAATTACTTGTTCTAGCAAAAGGATCTACTACACACCCGCCAGTGGTGGGGACAGGGCTGGGACAAGGTATTCCGGTGTCCAAGGCAAATATGGCATGTAGCATCCACACCCCTTCCCTCCCAATGTAAAATTCAGTTCACTCCTCACCTCTTTGCGCTCCCTTCCTGCATGAATTGAAGCGGAGCCCTAGGCCCTTTGCCTACCCATCATCCCAGACCTGGGTGGAGTAGGGCAAGCAGTGGGCAAAACATTCCCCAGGACAGAGCATGGGAGACAGACAGTAATAGAAAGAGAGAAAATAGAGCGAGAGAGCAAACAGGTAAAAAGTGAAAGAGTAAGACAGAGTGGAGCAGGGGGCGCAAAGAGAGAATGCTAGTGGGAGGAAGATAGAGAGATTGTTAGACTGTGAGCTTACCATCTGGGGCATACTGAGGTTTACCACTCCAGGGCCCAAGCCACACCGCCACCTAGGTGGCAACAGTTGGGACAGTAGGAAGGAAATGCAACACAGGCAGCATTTGCAACAAAATTGTCTGTAAAGAGAAGCCAGGAAACAAATAAAGCTGAACAGTCTCTGTGGGCTTTTTTGCCACCAAACCACTATCCAGATCACCGCCCCATCAAAGCTGTACCACACTAAAGATGTTGGATGAGGCCCCGGGTGTTACACCAAGGGCACACTCAACAAGTGCCACGAAACGATAAGTTCATGGGGTTGTTCATGTTGTTGTTGATTGACTACAGCAATCACATACCTCTCGATAACATCACAGCTCCAATCGGCAAGTAGTACCGGGGATAGGAGGCAAGTTAGTATCATTTTAATTTTTCTTTAAAAGGGTAAGTTTTAAACACAAATTTTCACCCCCAATTACCCCCGCAATTACACCATGTGTTCAAGAGCTCCTGCGGGGCAGGGGGGGAAGGCAAACCGCCGGCCCCATAGACACTCATTACTCGCGGCGCGTAACCGCCGTGACTAATTGACATGTAACTTATCTCCCCCCGCGACGTCTTGTACACGGGGAAGAAGACTTTAAACCCAAAATTTTCCCAAGAACTGTGGGTTACCGGAAATTTTTGGGACGTATTTTGCCCCCAAAGACGCATATGCCGCAAAAAAACGGGGCCCAAATATTCCCAATTTTAGCCGGGGAAAAAATAGCCTAATGGGGCCTCTAGAACATTGTATTACTTTTTATGTTACCTGGACAGCTCCTTTAACACCTACAATTAGGGATAGAGTTGGAGAAAAAAATTGAGTTCAGAATGTCCTGAACCTACTCTTTTTTTAACCAGTTTCAAATTGAACAAGGGCCTATCTGAGCAACACTACTTATAGCAGCAACATCCAAAAATTCTATAACTTAGGTCACTATAAAACCCTATGTAGATGTATGCTCTGTTCAGAAGTTATACTATGGCTGTTCCAGGTATTTTGTCCACACCAAGGTCCAATATTTGATAATTAAAATTTTTATATATCTTTACAGCTGCCAAATTGTTGAGTTCTTTTATATGTTATGGCCATGTGCAACTGCCCGTTAATAAGTAGAAAGCGGATACCTTTTTTTGATAACCATGACCTTCAAGGCTCTCCATAACCTCTACCCTCCATACATCTCTGCCTTAATCTCTAGATACCTCCCTGACATAATCTCTTCTCCTCACAGGACCTTCTTCTCTGCTCACCTCTTGTCGGCTCTTTACACATTCATCTCCAAGACTTCTCCCGTGCTTCCCCCACACTCTAGAACTCACTGCCCCAACACAGAAGATATCCTCACACAACCGTCTCCAAGACTTCTCCCATGCTTCCCCCATACTCTGGAACTCACTGCCCCAACACATAAGATATCATCACACAAACGTCTCCAAGACTTCTCCCGTGCTTCCCCCATACTCTGGAGCTCACTGCCCCAACACATCAGACTCTCCTCCATTTTCACTAGCCTAAAAAGCAACCTGAAAACCCATCTCTTCAGGAGCCTATAACCTACAATAACCCTGCTGTCACTGTACTACCCCACAAACATGTCTGCCCCTCGCCTCCTGTCTCTTTCCCCCCTCCTTGTAGGTTGTAAGTGTAACGGATGCTGGTAGTGGATCCACTGGACCACCGCAAGCAATGGTGTAAGCCGTACCAGGGGGCGGAATCTAAGTAGAACCCGGTTTTCACCAGAGCCCGCCGCAAAGGGGGATGGACTTGCTGCGGCGGAGAACTACCAGGTCGCCCCACTGGCGTGACTTGCTTGCGGTGGCAGCCAAGGCAGTGCGTGGTACAAAATCGTGAGACGTAGGTGAAGTCGGGGACAGGCAGGAGGTCAGGACAGGTGGCAAAGGTTCGTGGTCGAGAAACAGGAGCGAAAAGGTTCGGTACACGGAAGACAGGCTATGAGGCAGAAGACGCTTTCTCTAAAGGCAGTACGGCACTAAAGATCCGGCAAAGGTGACCCGGAAGGAAGGAGGTTAAATAGGGTCACCTGCCAGCCTTTACCAATAATGGGCGTACTGGCCCTTCAAATCCCCGAGAGCCGGCGCGCGCGCGCCTAAGGCGCGGGCATGCGCATACCGGCTGGCCAGGAGGACGGGAGGACGTGTGAGCGCAGTCAAGTAAGGGGGAAGCCGGGACCCGACCCGTGGGACCGGCAGTTGCCGCCGGGATCCGACGGGTGGCAGCACGAGTGCGCCCGCAGCCCGGGTGAGGGGCTGTGGGACCACTCGTGACAGTAAGCCCTCACAGGGTCCTACCTCCTTTTAGATTGTAAACCCTTGCGGGCAGGGCCCTCTCTCCCTCTGTGCCAGTTGTAAGTCATTCATCGTCACCATTGTACTTTTTTGACATATGTTATGTATGTAGCCCCACTCGAATGTACAGCGTACTGTAACTAATGGCGCTCTAAAATAAATAATAATAATAATGACTGTAAATTTAGAATTTTTTTAAATTGATTTCTATTTGTTTAGAATCCAGTGATAGTGACTCAAAACTGAAGTTCATGGGAGTAGCGAGGCTCATACATCATACATGCCAACTCTCCCGTTTTTGGCGGGGGGAGGGGTCCCGCTATTTGGGATCCCCTCCCGCCCTCCCGGGGGAGTTGGCATTTCTCCCGCCGCCAGCAGGCGGCGGGGGTTCTTTAAATGGCCGCGGCGACAGAGTAGCGCTGGTGCGCTACTCTGGCGCCGCCGGGCCGCTCCTACGGGCGGGTGAAATGGCCGCTGCGCCCGCTTCACCCGCCCGGAGTCTCGCTGTGCAGGGAGGAGGCAGGAGGGATCGTTCCTCTCCTCCCTCCTCCCCCTGTATGTCCGGCGCCGGTGTGTGTGCCGCACATACAGGTCAGCGGCGCAGGGGAAGTGACGCGCGGCTGCAGGGGAGCGACGCGCGGCTGCTCTCACTTCCCCCTGCGCCACTGAAGAGATCGTCCGGAGCGGCCATGCTGCAGAGCCTGGTGAGGTAAGTGGATTTTATTATTTATTTTTTATACTATATGGGGGGGCTCTGCCTGGCAACATGGGGGCACTACCTGGCAACAGAGGGGACATCTACCTGGCAACAGAGGGGGCACTACCTGGCAACAATGGGGGCATTACCTGGAAACAGAGGGGACATCTACCTGGCAACAGAGGGACTTTACCTGGCAACAGAGGGGACATTACCTGGCAAAAATTTGGGACATTACCTGGCAACAAAGGGGGGCACTACCTGGCAACAAGGGACATTACCTGGCAACAGAGGGGACATTACCTGGCAACAGAGGGGGCACTACCTGCAACAGAGGGGACATCAAACCTGGCAACCAGAGGGGACATCTACCTGGCAACAATGGGGGCACAAACTTGGCAACAATGGGGACATCTACCTGGCAACAGAGGGGGCATCTACCTGGCAACAGAGGGGCATCACCGGGCAACCAGAGGGGGCACTAACCTGGCAACAGAGGGGCACTACCGGGCAACCATGGGGCACTACCTGGCAAACAATGGGGGCACTACCTGGCTAACAAAGGGGGGCACCCCCCTGGCTAACAAAGGGGGGCACCTACCTGCTAACAAAGGGGGGCCCCTACCTGGCTAACAAAGGGGGGCACCTACCTGGCTACAGAGGGGGCATCTACCTGGCAACAATGGGGGCACACCGGAAACAGAGGGGCACTACCGGCAAACAAGGGGGGCACTACCTGGCAACAATGGGGGCCCCCTACCTGGCTAACAAAGGGGGGCACCTACCTGGCTAAAAAAGGGGCGCACCACCGGGTTTACGGGGGGGCATCTACTTGGCTACAAGGGGCATCTCCCTGCCTTAAGGGGCACCCCTCTTAGGGGGGGTTACTACCTGGCTATGGGGGGACTACCTGGCTTTCTTCCAAGCCGTTATGCAGTTGGGTGATGGGTGGGGCTTTTTAAAAGGGGCGGGGCTACCGACAAGATGGGCGTGTCCAGCAAATTTTGCCGCCCCGCGCACACGCCCGCCCACTGAGATCTCCTGCTTTTCTTTAAAAGTTGCCAACAGCCATACTGCGAAGAAAATTTTTTAATCCTTCTTTCAACAGGTTTTTCCCCTTGAGAGGGGGGCGGCATGAGAATTTCACCAGTTTTGCACCCAATATGCTTTATGAAAAGCTCCCAAAATGCTCTTTTTAGGAGCAGCCTCGCTGAACGTGAACAAGCCTTAAAAGTGCGCAGCAAAATCACCTCCCGGTGCCGTCGTTTGTATCTTATTAGCAATTTCTTTAAAAAAATTTCTTATTGATAAAGAAAAATTTTAAACAATGAAATTTTTGTCTTTTAAAAATTTTTCTTGTTTCAGGCCCATTACAAAGCAATTAGAAATCTGACAGCGGTTTCACTCTGCATTACTGATCATCTCAAGTGATGAGAAATGAGAGGTGATGAATATTAATTGTATATTTTCATATGATTATCATAAATTATTACCTTGTCTAATGTGATGCAGGTGAACACAAGAGCAAAGGAGTAAAACGCAGTCAGATATGTTAATTTGAGACTTTACAAGAACGCGTTTCTACCCCGTGGTATCTCTTACGATGAGGAGTCGGTGGGGATTTTTTTTTCCCTCTGTCTGTTTAACAAAATGACGGCGTTCCGATGTGTTTCGAGATTTAAAACCGGACTGAAGACACAAGTAAGTGGGAATTTGAGGACTAATTTTATTAATGGAGGTAAAATGATGTCTGGGACGGCGCATTTTTTAATCGCTTCTCGGAGCACATTAGACACGCCGTGACGCTGATTGTAAAATAACGTAAGCGAAAATGGACCCGCACACAGTCATGCTGTAAGATTTAAAAAAACAATAAGTTTTTTTTTTTTAACAACACTTTAAAATTTTCAAATGTTTAGCAAGCATATTTCAGGATGTGTCTGACCTGCATTTGATCAACCAGAACACGGCAGGGAAGTCTGGTGAAGCTTTTCTTTGCATATTATTAATGCATTTTGAAGGAGTTGTGAATACACTCAGTGCATGGAGAGAAACTTAAAGGGAACCTGTCCGGTGGTTTATGCTGCCCTATCTGAGAGCAGGATATGATACCGGGCAAGGAGCCGAGCACTGTGATATATAGGGTATATTGATAGAAGGAGAGAAGCTGAGCTCTGTGATATATAGGGGTTATATGATTGAAGAGGAGCAGGGAGCAGAAGCCACTGTGGATATATAAGTAGGTTATACTGAGTATGATAGAGCAGAGTGAGCTTGAGCTATACACTGTGCGAACACTCTAATGCGGGGTTATATGATAGGAGGAGAGAATGCTCTGGGGCCTCTGCGGGATATATAGGAGTTAGTATGATTAGAGGGTGAGAGGAGCTGAATTGCACCTTGTACGATAAACAATACAATGGCGCAACTCTCCTATCCCGTTTTTTGGCGGGGGGGTTCCGCCTATTTGGGGTCCCCTCCCCCCTCCCGGGGAGTTGGCATTTCCTTCCCGCACGCCTGCAGGCGCCGGGGTCCTTTAAAATTACCGCGGCGCAAGAGAACGCTGGTGCTCTACTCTCGTGCTCCGCCGGGTCCTGCTCCCTAAGCCTTGAGGTGAAAGCGGGAACAAGCTGCGTGCGTTCAGCGGCCGCTCACCACCCCGCGGATCCTCCACTGAGCGGGGAGGAGGCACTGTCAGGAGATCGCTCCCCCTCCTCCTCCCCCTGTAGTACGGCGCGGTGAGTCGCCGTACATAAAGGTGAACGTCGCTGGGGAAGTGACCGCGCGGACTGCAGGGAGTTGACTAACTGACCGCGCGACTCGCTCTCACTTCCCCCTGCGCGCTGAAGAGATCGGCAGGGGGGTGCTGTGACCCTGCCGACACACAACACTACATGTCTGAGGGAGTGAAGAGGGTGAAGATGTTATTAATTGATTTTGTTTGATTTTGAAGGCTGTTAAGGTGGGCTCGGTACCTGCTTATGTAGATGGCAACTTCCTGGGGCATATACTGATGGAAATAACAGGAACAGGAGGGGCTCTTCCTGGAAATAAGGGGCATCTTACTGGGACTTAACTAGGGCAGTACGTAATATATGTGATAGAGCCAGTGCAGAAGAGGGCAGGAGTGTGGGTCGTAGTAAGCGTTCAGATGGAACTACCTGATACAAGGGTATTAGTAATGCTAACTTGGGACATCTACCTAATAAAAAGGCAATACATGATGACAGATGGGGCACTAACTGATAACAATGGGTGAGAGCGCGTAAATCTGAACAATGGGCACCTACCTGCTAACAATGGCACTACCTGGCTAACGAATGGTGCACCTACATGCTAACAATGGGGCAACCTACCTGGCTAACAATGGGGATCCATACCTGGGCTTAAAAAGGGGCATCTACCTGGCTACAAATTTGGCTCTACCTGCTACAGAGGGGGCATCTACTTGGCTATACAAGGGGCATATACCGGCCTGTAAGGGGCGCCACTACCTGGTTATGCGGGGCTACTACCTGCGCTAATAAGGGCTTCTACATGGCTCATCCAAAGCCGTTATGCAGTTAGGTGGAGTGGTGTGGCTTTTGAAGGGGCATGGCATACCAACAAGATGGGCGTGTCCATGCAAATTTTTTACATTCTCCTGCTTTTTCATTTTCGAAAGTTGGCAACTATGGTGATATATAGGGTTATATGATAGAGGGAGAGGACCTGAGCTCTGTGATATATAGGTGATAGATAGAGGAAGAGACCTTAGCTACTTTTGATATAAAGGGTTATATGAATAGAGGGAAGAGAAGCTGAGTCTGTGAATATATACTTATAAGATAGAGAGAGAGAAGCAGAGCTCTGTGATATATAAGGTGTATATATAGTATGGAGAGAAGCTGAACCTGGGATATATAGGGTTATATGATAGAGGAATAGAGCTAGCTCTGTGATATATGGATTAGTATGATAGAGGAGAAGACAGAGCTCTGTGATATATAGGGTTTTATGATAGAGGCAGAGAGCTTATCTCTGTGATAGTATACAGGTTTTATATGATAAAGAGAGAAGCTAAGCTCTGTCAATATAAGGTTATATGATAGAAAGGACAGAAAGCTGCGCTCAGTCATATATAAAGGTTATATGCACGAGGAAGAACTGAGCTCTGTGAAATATTTGAGGTTATATGTACGAGTGGAGAGGAGCTGACTCTGTAATATAATAGTTTAATATTATAGAGAAGAGAAGCTGAGCTCTCGTGATATATAGGGTTATAAGAATAGAGGAGAAGAAGCTGAGCCGTGCTATATATGTTATATGATAAGGAGAGAAGCTGAGCTCTGTATTTATAGGTTAACTATGATAGACGGAGAGGACTGAGGCTCCTGTGATATTAGGGTTATATGATAGAGGAGAGGAGCTGAGCTCTGTGATATATGGTTATAGGAATAAGAGAGAACTGAGCTCTGTGATATATACGGTTATATGATAGAGGAGAAGCTGAGCTCTGTGAATAAATAGGGTTAGCATGATAGAGGAAAGAAGCTGATCTCTGTGATAATTGGGTTATATGGATAGAGGAGAGAAAAGCTGAGTCTCTGTGATATATAGGGTTAAGTATGATAGAGAGAAGCTGAGCTCTGTGATATAAGAGTGTTATATGATAGAGGAGAGAAGCTGAGCTCTGTGACATAAGGGGTTATATGAAAAAGGAAGGAGCTGAGCTCTGTGATATATAGGTTATATGAAGATGATAGAGCTGAGCTCTGTGAATATAGGGTTATATGATAGAGGGAGAGAAGCAGAGCTCTACACATTTATAGCCTTCATGTACGCAAACCTGCTGACACAGTTTTTTTTTTTTTAGTTTGTCGAGCACTTAAAAGTGGTTTATCCCTGAGCCAGAATTGACCGTTCAGTAGCTAGAATACTCCTGATTACAACCCACATGAGAACAGGATTCATAGATCAGGGCGCCTTCTACACTAATATTAACGCAAAAAAAAGCCACTAGGCGCCAAAGATCAATACATGGTCACACTTGGGTTCTATTGAGAAAGGTGAAAGGTATGAATCAATAGAAATTCTATAGAGTCCTATATCACCTGCTTTATTCTCAGAAAAGAACTGATCAGACCCTCATAAAACTTCTGGCATGTCACTATACCATATTATTATATTATAATATTATTAAAAACTAATTTAACATTAAAATATAAATGAATACCACAGTCTCTTAAATTGGTAGAATAGAGTATGAATAGGAGTTGTAGCCAGGATAAATCTGTGCAATTCCATATAAAACTTAAACTGAATGTCCATCTTTTACCGCTAATTTGTTCTCAGCTGTAACATTCTAGAATAATTCCATTTTTGGAATATATATATATATTGAACGATGTTCACTCTATGATACAAACTCCAAATTCCCTCTGTTTAAGACAACAGTTAATGATAACATTCTGGATGTCTGCGGTTGCCACTACGGGGCGCTTACTGCATATGTGTAGCATTCAGTGTATAAGAAGTATACAGTAGAATTCTAAGCTAGGGGCATAAAAAAAATATAATTTATCTTAAAGGGTTTTCTCACTACTAAGATTAGATTTCAACATGTAGGGACAGGTAATGAAGACTTTTTTCAAAACACATTAGTCTTTAGATCTTACCTTGGTCAGGAGATGAGAGATTTTATCTGCTCTGAGTGCCCACAGGATTCTCTGGTTACGTCCATAATCTTCTATCCTGATTAGACAGAGAGCAGGGAGTCACGTTACCATGGACGGAGCTCACTACAGAGAAGACCCATTACCTCTTACAAGATTAAGGGCCGCATGTATGAAAACTGTCTTGGTCTGAGACTTTCTTTGTTGCCGATAGCAACCAATCAGAGTTCCCCTTACATTTCATCTAGTGCTCTGAAAAAATGAAACAGGAGCTCTGATTGGTTGCTATGAGTTCTGATTGACTGCTGTGGGCTCTGATTAGTTGCTATGGGCAACAAGAAAATTCTTAGACCAAGACAGTTTTCATACATGTCCCCCTAAATTTTGTTTACAGATAAGCAATTGTTTTCACTCCTCAGAGCACTTGCAGCTTTGTTTACACAGATTAAATCTCCTACTCTTATGTCTTTGTAATGTCTCAGCTGGTTATAAGGGAGCTAAATATGCTGATCACTGCTATAGACCAACCCACAGCCGGACGAGAGTGCGAATCTGAAGCTTCCTGTGACTTAGTGAAACAGCATGGTGAGACAACCTCTTTAATTTCTATATAGAGGATTTGGAACTTTGTATCAGAAAATATAGCTTTTACCACTAAAAAGATATCTTAAAAAATAAATGAATAATTCTGAATAATTCTGCAATACCTGATAACAGAATAAAACAGATAAAATAAAGAAAACTGAAGAAAACTGTTCAGGACGCTCCTTAAATTGGTCAAACATTAAATTAATGACAGCCTAATCCATGGATTTCAGAGAGAATAGCCATCTAAGATGTCTCCTTACAGGGGATATATGGAGGGAGAGAAGCATAAGGCAGTTAGATTGTAAAATTCCCAATCCTTTTGGTCTGGGAGGATAATCCGCTGCTAGAGGTGTGTGGCCAAAAAATGTATGCCTAGAAAATGTTAAAGGGGTTTTGTGCATTGAGGCAAAAACTTTACCTGTGAGCTACATTGTAGCTACTCACAGCTCCATACATAAACAGACCTTTCTTTGACTACAGAGAGGAAAGGCCTGGTGATGTCATTCTGTTTGGCTACATGATCTGCAATTCAAACAAATCACACGCCCCCTTATGAGCACACAGAGCTGAAGAGCTGGAGGCAGGAGGTATGAGATGAGATCGTGGCAAAACCCCTTTAATGCTGCTGCCATGAAGATTAATTTTCTACTTACATCGAAGGACTGGATGTCCTTCATGTGCTCAAAATTTTAAATCAAAACTGCCGAGAATATGTCTAAGATGGTGGCCAGCACCCAGTTCTGCATTTTTCTGATTGGTTAGCCAAAGAAAAATAGAGAGTATAGGGTACAAATATTATATTTTATTATCATCTCTTTAAAAAGTTAGAAGTTTAAATACAAGTACAAAAGACAAAGAACAAAAGTTGATGATAGTAAAGTGAACAAAACAATACAAAGAAGAACCAAAAAGGACAAGGAAGTGGTCAAAGTATAGTCTCAGTGCAGTGTAGGAAAGATATGGAGTCAGGATATAATCTTCATCACAACAATATTGTTGCCAATTACAGCCCTAAACTGCACAGAGATGTCAATAACACAAGCAAGGTACGTAATGGATATACAGTGTAAAATATACTCAAGTATTGCAGATGTAAATTCACATATAGTAAACCATGACCTTACCGATAGGATAGTAGCTAATGACCACCCTTGTCACCGCGATGCACGTTTCGCGTTACTACGCTTTTTCAAGGGGTACAGAAATAGGATGTAACCTATCTAGCTATCTTAAATAGCGCCGCGTCCCTGATTGAGATCATACGGCGCATGCGCCGCGTTCGGAGGAAGAGAAGCCCCTGCCCCGCTTCCGGCAGTCCAGCGCTCAGGCGCGGTACAACACCACTTCTATTTAAACATAATGTTATTGATTCTTACTATGTGTTAGTTATTGTTGCCTTCTTAATATACTGTGTATTTAAATATCCTTATTACCTTCTGTGATTGATTGTATATTCTTGGTGATGTTTCCAATATGCATTGCAGACGTTTTGACTCTCTAGCACAGGGGTGTCAAACTGCCGGCCCTCCAGCTGTTGGGGAAAAAACAAAATCCCTCATGCCCATGTTATAGATTATACAAATTCATGATGGGAGTTGTGTTTCCCAACAGCGGAGGGCCGGCAGTTTGACACCTGTGCTTACAATGTTTAAGAATGTGCGCTGGCCCGGGGGGGTTGCTTTGCCCTTCCTGCTTCGGGCCCTTTAAAATGTCCCTGCGCGCCCGGGAGCTTGGTTCTTCCGCGCTTTCGCCTGAGCGCTGGACTGCCGGAAGCGGGGCAGGGGCTTCTCTTCCTCCGAATGCGGCGCTATTTAAGCTAGATAGGTTAATCCTTTTTCTGTCCCCCCTTTAAAAAGGTAGTAACACAAAAACGGGGTTTGGGGGGGTGAAAAGGGTGGTCTTTAGCTACTATCCTATCGGTAAGGTAGGGTTTCTATATGTAATTTACATCTGCAATACTTGAGTATATTTTACACTGTAACCCATTACGTACCTTGCTTGTGTTATGAATTCTGTGCTTTAGGGCTGTAATTGGCAAAAAATTTGTTGTGATTAAATTTATCCGACCCCAATATTTTTCCTACACTGAAATGAGATATACTTTGCCCTTCCCCCTTGGGGTCCTTTTTGGTTTTTCTTGTATTGTTTTTTTCCCTCATCTCACCTTTTTTTTTTTGTCTTTTGTGCTTGTTTTAAACTTTTAAATTTTTTAAAAAGATGATAAAAAAAATTTTTAAAATTTTTTCCCTTTTCTCTTATTTTTCTTTGGCTAAACATATTGTATTTCAAGAGAGGGGTTCCAATATGAGAGGAGGCTTGAGATTTATTAGGCCTAACCTGTGGAGGGATTGTGGACAAATTTTTCTGTTTATGATTTTTCTGATTGGGTAATCAAAAGCAAAGGTGATCCTTGTCACTCCCCCAAAACCCCTTAAAAAGTTTTCTCCTTTAATGATTACTTTTAACAGTAATGAAAAGGTAAAAAAAACCCATTACCCAAATCTTTTGTTTTTATTTGCTTTTTCCAGGAGGGGTAAAAGGGAAGATTTGAAAAATTCCTCTTAGTCTAAACCCAAGTTTTTTGGGTTACCGACCACCTCTCCTGTCCTCTCTCTCCTCTGTCTCTTATCTGATTGCTTTAAGTTGCCAGTGTCAGTTCCACCATAGAGAGTCGCTCCCTGCAGAGTCTTATGTCTAGCAACGGGGACATTGTTTGCCTAAATAAACAACATACTTTCACCCTTTAGAGCTCTGTAGACTTGTGTACTACAATTTATAAATCTCTTGTACTCATGTCGGTGTAACAGAAATAGCTAGGAACAGCAGAGCTGATATGTCCATCACTGCTATAGACCCACCCACAACCTAATTGGGAAGTGTGAGTCAAAACAGTGACGTAGCTACAGGGGTCGCAGCGGTCGCAGTTGGTCGCAGGCTCCCGCACGCCACACGCTGTATCGCTGGCTCACATAGAGCCAGTAAAGTACGATCCCCGCTTGCGGGGGGGAAGCAAACCCTGTATACACTGATACCGGCCCTTTCCCGTGAAGGCAGGGGCGCGATAAGTAGCTCATCGCGCCGCTCCCCTCTCCTCGGCCGTCATAGGTGTGGGGCCAGGAGCTGTGGAGGGCTTCCCCCGGCCCCTGCGGCTGATGACCCCCACCCGCCAGTGTGGGCAAAAGGGGAAAACCCGCTTGGCAAAAAGGGGGGAAAGGAAAGTTTTAGAGTTGTTGTTTTTTTTTCGGTTTTCCTGCTGGGGGAGTGTACTACGATACCCCCAGGGGGACTTATCTATTTTTTACCTTCCTGAGGGGGGCCTATATTATCTATTACCTGCCTGGGGGACCTATACTATCTAATACCTGCCCGTGGGGACTATTCATCGTAATCTGTGTGATGGGGGTATACTACTTTATACCTGCCCGTGGGGGGGCATATCTATCTATTACCTGCCCGTGTGGCCTATATTATTTTCCCCCCCAGAGGCGCCATTCTAATACCGCCTGCCTGAGGGGCCTATTCTAATACCGCCTGAGGGGGCTTTTTACCCGCCTGGAAAGGGCCTTTTCTTATACCTCCTGAGGGAAAATTTATATATCTGCCTGCCTAGGGGACCTATACTATTACCTGCCTACGAGGGGAGCGTATTACCCGCCTGACTGGGGACATATCTTATACCTCCTTACGGGGGACATATCTATATACCACCCTTTCTGAGGGGGTTTTATCTGTAATCGCCTTACTGGGGGAGATAATATACCTGCCTTACTGAGGAACCTATATATACTGCCCCTTTCTGGGGGACATATAATATTTATATTAACTGCCTTACTGGGGAGCTGTATATACCTGTCTAACTGAGGGGAGCTGTATATACCTGCCTGACTGTGGAGAAATATCTATATACCTGCCTTACCGAGGGGAGCTTTATATACCTGTAATACCAAGGGGAGCTTTATATACCTGCCTTACTGGGGGAAGTATCTACATACCTGCCTTACTGAGAGGACATACTGTATATCTATATACCTGCCTTACTGGGGGACGTATCTATATACCTGCCTTATTGAGGCGACAGAGTAAGTTTCCACAAGAAGAAACCCCAAAAACAAGTTTTTCCCTGTTTATCCTATTTTTATTTTTTTTTTATTTTTTTATTAGTCCAGCCTTCTAAAACCATCCCACTTAATCATGCAGCCTCATGGGAAAAGTAATTGCCCAGCCCTGGTTTGGAGTCTAACATGTTTGTGTGGTAAATTCTGCAGGGAAGAGTTGTGGCAGAGAGAAGACGTCATGACGGTCTGGGCCGGATGAAGAAAGAAAAAAGAAAACGACTCATCAGAAAAGACGTCACCTGTAAGTCACTAAATATAACTGTCCTGTAATCACTTACATGTCTGCAGAGCCTGTGTAAAACTGCTATCTATGACTATATGGTCACTGTATGGCGTTAATATACAGTCTGCAGAGTCTGTGTACAACTGGTATATACCACTATATGGTCATTGTATGATGGTAATATACAGTCTGCAGAGCCTGTGTATACTAGTATCTACCACTATATGGTGACTGTATGGAGGTAATATACAGTCTGCAAAACATGTGTAAAATTGCTATCTACCACTATATGGTCACTGTATGGCGGTAATATACAGTCTGCAGAGCCTGTGTACAACTGCTACCTACCACTATATGGTCTCTGTATGGTGATAATATACAGTCTGCAGAGCCTGTGTACAAATGCTATCTACCACTATATGGTCACTGTATGGTGGTAATAGTGGTCTTAGTGTAATGGTTTTATTCAGTTTCCTTATGGTGATGATATATTGTCATGCTGTGGCGGTATTATTTGGTCCTTGTATATTGTTGTTATTGGTATTACTGGTCTTGGTATACTGGTTTGGTCAGTAACATTATAGTGATAAAGTGGTGATAATGTGACCCTTGTATAATTACTGACCCGCAGAATACAGATAAATGTCAAGTGAACTGTTCAGCATGAACTCCACAAAAAACTAAACCCATAAAACAAAAGGCACAATTGCATTTTTTTTCCTGTTCACCTCACAACATTTTTTTTATTTTGTGAGGGAGTTGGGGGCGAGAGGGAACAGACACTTTGGCTCTATAACTTTTTTTTCTTTGGCCACATTTGAAATTAATTATTTTCTATTGGACAATTCCTTTAAATAGAAATAATTTTCAGCATTGCGCTACACCGCTGACATCCGACACGTCAAGTAGGGAACCTGTTGCTGAAAAGTATTGGTCCACAGCCCTTGTCTGGGAGTAGGGGGTCCCGAGCTGAAGTTTCGGACCAGGGCCCATAAGACTTGAGTTACGCCCCTGAGTCTGAAGCTGCCTGTGGCTCTGTGAAAGTGCATGGTGACAAAACCCCTTTAAGTGTTGTACACTGTTGGAACATTTTGAGTTTTATTATGACTGTATTTGACAGAAACATATGGGTTACTTTATAAATGATAAAAGTGGTAGATCAGTGTAAATGCTGTTGTACACAGTCATGGATTTCAAGGACCTAGAATGAGTTTATCTCTTCCATAGACATTACATTTTTCCAGAGCCAGAAATACTAATTTAAACACCATCGTCTATGCTATTTATCAATAAGCAGAATAATAATGGTTCTAGATCCGAACCCTGAGTCAAGCATTATTTACAAAGTCCCAAAATTTGATATCCAGTTTTGTTGATCTGTCAAAGTATTTAATAAACTTTGAGAGTTGGGATTTCTGATCAAAAGGATTTATGTGAAAGGAGCTGAGAAGCTCATGCGCCCTCTGTTGAATGTAACAAATCCTCAATTTGCTTTTGACTCGCTGAGTCTTTAGAAAGCAAAAGGGATATTAGCCAAGCCAGTATCGCTCATCTGCATACAGCTGTTCAAGGGTTTTGCCCCCTCATCAGTGCAGAGCAGAGCTTACTGGTTGGCTGGGTGGGAGGCAATGAGTGGGTAGGAAAGGGAAATATCTCTCCTTGCGGAGAACATCATATAGGTGTGTGGAGATTTGAAATAGCATTTTGCAGTCCACTAGGCATTTGCATTTCACAAGGCATTATGGGACAGGAGCTGAGAAGCTCAAGCACCCTCTATTGGATGTAATAAATCCTCAATTTGCTTTTGCCTCACTGAGTTTTTAGAAAGCAAAAGGGAGATTAGCCAAGTCAGCATCGCTCATCGGCATACAGCTGTTTTGGGTTTTTGCCAGTAAGTTTTGCTCTGCATTGATGAGGGGCAAAGCCCCGAAGCTTGTGGGCCAAACTATTAAGAGAATAGTTGTCCAGTGTCCTCCTGTTTGATGGAAGTTGCAATCACGTATGTGTACTTCCACTCTTTTAAA
>JAODAL010058353.1:0-22138 GCA_025379985.1 Phyllomedusa bahiana
AAACTAAAATGGGGTTGAAAGACTCCCTTTTTTCCCGCACTTTTTTAAATTTTGGGGGGGGCATGGGAGGTTTGGGGCTCATGGGCGTTCCAGGAAGGGGTTTTTTCAATGTTTTTTTTTTGTTTTAAGTTTAAAAAGATTGGTTTTATTTTCATACTGCCCTTTTGGCACTTTTTAATTTGTGGGTGATTTCAGGTTTAAAGGGGATGCTGTGGTACAAGCAGGGGTAGGAATGGTGTGTTTTTTTTTTCTGTTGGTTTTATAGCCTAAATGTTGGGCCCAAGATGTACACGTATCCCCCCTTTACTGTTGTGGAAAAGTTAATTCCAACTTCTTCAGCCCCGTTTTGGGGGTAAGAAAAGAAGGGGTTTGTTGCTCTCCCATAGACTTTAAAGGCATCGGGGATATCGACTATCGACAAAACCCAAAACCTTATCATGGTGGGGGCCGGGCAAACGGGCATGATCGATTTTCGATAGCCAACGAATTTGTCAACACTAGTAAAATTTTCAATTTGTTATTTACAAAAAACCTGTTTCCTTTTTGAGAGCTACAAGTTTCAGATTCCCAATTGATGTCTGGGAAAAGTTTTAAAATCGCCCCTAATAATAACCCCCATTCTGATTTTCCGCCTCCTTTTGCCTGAGGAGTACATCTTCTATTGGGGTTTGTTAAAATTTTTGGGGGCCTATAGCAACCCCTATTAGCTTTATTTTAAACCCCCCCCCCATATTTAAAAACCCTAATGATTCCAAAATGTTTTATTACCATACCCAATCTTTCCGGGAGTGGGTTGGGGTTTTAGAAGGGTTTTACATAGAGAAACCCTCCCCCCTTTTCCCGGGCTTTTCCCATCCTTTCTAAATAGATGAAACCCCGTAAATTACCCGCCCAAATGTAGCTCCCCGTCCCGCCATGTCCCCCTGTTTTTCCCCACTATGTCTTTTTTTTTTTCACTATTTGTAAATTTTAGTTCATTTTATTTTGTTGGGCCCGGAAATCCTGGGATTGGGCCCGCTCAATTTTAGATTTCCAGCTTTTATCCCTTTCTCCCTGAAACTTTTTATCTATTTTCTACACCCCCCCCTCCAAATCCCCCCCCTGATTTTTTCCTAAAATTTCCCCCCTCCCCTTTTCTTTACTACCCTTTATGTATAAAGTGAGTTATCCCCCCCAGTCCCGAGTTTTTAAAAATTCCCTCCAACTTTCCCGGCCCTTTTTGGGCCCCCAATACAGCTACCCCCCCTCCCCAAATTTTTTTGGGAGCCCATCCCTTTAAAATAGGGCCTGTACCCAAGACAGAAGTCAAACCCCGTTCTCCAAAAACCCAAAACCCTCTTTCCTACACCAATGTTTGAGCCACTTATTCACTTCTCTAATCTCCCGCTGCCCTCTGGTGTGGCTGGTGGAACAGGTAATATTTCTGAAAATATTACCTTGGAGTCCTTGCCTTGAGCTTTTGGCCTAAGTCCCTGAAATCATTTTAAGGACGCTCCACCCTACCTCTAACTTTGGGCATTGGGGCCAATGTGGACCATGACAGCTGGATTCTCACCAGCCCCACCCAGCAAAACTGTCAGCCCATCCGCGATATGTCGAACTCGGCCCCAGGGAAACAACATACTGTTCGACGATTCCCCGGGCCTTTGGGCAGATTGCCCTGTCCCGTTCCCCTAATAAGGAGTCCCCAACTACTAGCACCTGTCTAGCCTACCTGCACTCCTATTCCCCAAACTTACTGGAGCAGACAGGGGGAGTGTATTGCTGCAGCAATGCTATTTCTGACTGATATCCCCCTCATCTGACAATCTTGCAAATTTGTTGGGGTGTACCAGATCAGGACTAGCCTCCCTGACACTCTTCCCTCTACCCTTCTTTCTGACTACTATCTACTCACATATGGTCACTGTATGGTGGTATATACAGTCTGCAGAGCCTGTGTACAATTGCTATCTACTCCCATATGGTCACTGTATGGTGGTATATACAGTCTGCAGAGCCTGTGTACAACTAGTACTACCCCCATATGGTCACTGTATGGTGGTAATATACAGTCTTTAGAGTCTGTGTACACTAGTATATACCACTATATGATCACTGTATGGTGGTAATATACAGTCTGTAGAGTCTGTGTACACTAGTATATACCACTATATGATCACTGTATGGTGGTAATATACAGTCTGCAGAGCCTATGTACACTGGTGTATACCACTATATGGCATAGATGCCAAGTCTCCCGCTTCTGGCGGGACACTCCCGCAAATGGGGGTCATGTCCCGCCCCCCCGGCGAGTCAGCAAAATCTCCCGCCGCCGGGCAGCGCAGGCAGGAGGTCCTGCTCATGAGTGTGACTGTGATCTGCGGCCGGCGGAGGATCAGAGGCTCCTGACAGCACGATCATGAAGAACAAACGTGGATAACACATTTCAGCCGCCAGGTCAGCCCTTATCTATAGCACATTATCGTCCGGAGGACGCAGCTCACACAGGAGGCAGCGTCACTGGACGCTGGGAGATGCTATCTGAGACCGGACGCTGGGAGATGCTATCTGATACCGGACGCTGGGAGATGCTATCTGATACCGGACGCTGGGAGATGCTATCTGATACCGGACGCTGGGAGATGCTATCTGATAGCGGACGCTGGGGGATGCTATCTGAAAACCGGACGCTGGGAATGCTATCTATACCGGACGCTGGGAGATGCTAATCTGATACCGGGACGCTGGGAGATGCTATCTGATACCGGACGCTGGGAGATGCTATCGATACCGGACGCTGGGGGAAAGCTATCTGATACGGACGCTGGGAAAATGCTATCTGTATTACCGGACGCTGGGAGATGCTATCCGATACCGGACGCTGGGAGATGCTATCTGATACCGGACGCCGGGAAAATGCTATCTGTACCCCCGGGCGCTGGGAAAATGCATCTGATACCGGACGCCGGAATGCTATCTGATACCGACGCCGGGAGATGCATCTGATACCGGACGCTGGGAGATGCTATCTGATACCGGACGCTGGGAGATGCTATCTGATACCGGACGCTGGGAGATGCTATCTGATACCGGACGCTGGGAGATGCTATCTGATACCGGACGCTGGGAGATGCTATCTGATACCGGACGCTGGGAGATGCTTCTTTATACCGGACGCTGGGAGATCTATCTGAACCGGACCGGGGAAATGAATCGATACCGGACGTTTGGGGATGCTATCTGATTTCCGGACGCTGGGAGATGCATATCTGAATACCGGGACGCTGGGGAGATGCATCTTGATACCGGACGTGGAGATGCTATCGATACCGGACGCGGGGGGAGCTTCTGATCCCGGACGCTGGGAGATGCTATCTGATACCGGACCCCCTGGAGATGCTATCTGATACCCCGGGCGCTGGGGGAAAGCTACTGATACCGGACGCTGGGAGATGCTACTGATACGGACGCTGGAGATGTATCTGATACCGTCCTGGGAGAAAGCTATCTGATACGGGCGTGGGGAAAGCTATCTATACCGGACGCTGGGGGAACTATCTGATAGGAGCTGGGAGAGCTATCTGATACCGGGCGTGGGAGATGCTACTGATACCGGGCGCGGAGATGCTATCTATACCGGGCGCTGGGGGAAAAGCTATCGATAGGACCTGGGGGGATGCTATCTGAACCCCACGCTGGGGGGGTGCATCTTACCGGACGGGGAGATGCTATCTGATACCGGGCCGGGGATCTATTTATCCGGGGCCGGAATGCATCTATACCGACCTGGGGGATGCATCTGATACCGGACCTGGGAGATGATCTGATACCACCTGGGAGATGCTATCTGATACCGGGCGCTGGGGGATGCTAATCTGATACCGGACGCTGGGAGATGCTATCTGATACCGGACGCTGGGAGATGCTATCTGATACCGGACGCTGGGAGATGCTATCTGATACCGGACGCTGGGAGATGCTATCTGATACCGGACGCTGGGAGATGCTATCTGATACCGGACGCTGGGAGATAGTGTTTGTCTGGCAGAAGTTGTGAGCTGCACCTCCTAGCGCAGGGGTGGGCAATTAATTTTCCCATGGGGCCGCATGAGAAAGTGCGATGGTTTTGGGGGGCCGGAGTAATAAAAACAAGAGAAACGGGAAAAAAAATCATTTTTGGGGGATTATCTTTGTGCAAACTTACTGGGGGATGTATCTATATACCTGCATATACTGTATACTGATGGTACACAGTAAGGCAGGTATATACAGCTCTCCTCAGTAAGGTAGGTATGTAGATGTATGTCCCCTCAGTCTGGCAGGTATATACAGCTCCCCTCAGTCAGGCAGGTATATACAGCTCCCCTCAGTCAGGCAGGTATATACAGCTCCCCTCAGTCAGGTATATAGATATAGATACCCGCAGGCAGGTATATAGATAAAGCTCCCCGCAGGCAGGTATATAGATAGGTCCAGCTCCCCTCAGGCAGGTATATATAGATAGGTTCAGCTCCCCTCAGGCAGGTATATATAGATAGGTTCAGCTCCCCTCAGGCAGGTATATATAGATAGGTTCAGCTCCCCTCAGGCAGGTATATATAGATAGGTCCAGCTCCCCTCAGGCAGGTATATATAGATAGGTTCAGCTCCCCTCAGGCAGGTATATATAGATAGGTTCAGCTCCCCTCAGGCAGGTATATATAGATAGGTTCAGCTCCCCTCAGGCAGGTATATATAGATAGGTTCAGCTACACTCAGGCAGGTATATATAGATAGGTTCAGCTCCCCTCAGGCAGGTATATATAGATAGGTTCAGCTCCCCTCAGGCAGGTATAATATAATAGGGTTCAGCTCCCCTCAGGCAGGTATATATAGATAGGTACAGCTCCCCTCAGGCAGGTATATAGATAGGTACATCTGCCCTCAGGCAGGTATATAGATAGGTACAGCTCCCCTCAGGCAGGTATCTAGTTAAAGCTTCACTCAGGCAGGTATATAGCTAGTTAGGTCTCCATACAGGCAGGTATATAATTAGGTGTGTCCCCAGGCAGGTATATAGATAGCTAGGTGTGTCCACAGGCAGGTATATAGATAGCCCCGTGTGTTCCCAGGCAGTATATAATAACCAGGTGTGTCCCCAGCAGGTATATAGATAGCCAGGTGTGCCCCCAGGCAGGTAATAGATACTTAGGTGTGTCCCCAGGCAGTATATAGATAGTTAGGTGTGTCCCCAGGCAGTATATAGAAAAGCCAGGTGTCCCCAGGCAGATATAGATACCCCAGGTGTGTCCCCAGGCAGTTATAGATAGCCACGTGTGTCCCCAGGCAGGTATATAGATAGCCAGGTGTGTCCCCAGGCAGGTTTATAATAGCCAGGTGTTCCCCAGGCGATAGATAGTTTTTAATGGCCAAAATTAAAAATAACAAACACTAATACTCACCTTGGGCTTACCTGACTCCCGGGCCGAGCGCGCTCATCTTCTGTCCGAGGAGCTTCCCGGCTGGTGGCGTGATGACGTCATGCCGCCACGCCGGGACGCCCTCCTCAGCTCCTGGGCCCACACAGAGTTATTACTCTGCGTACGCCCAGGAGAGGCAGCGGCGCGGTGAGCGGAGTTCACCGCGTCGCTGCCTAATTCACCATTAATAGTAGCGCTGACGGCCCGCGGCGGCCTCTCAGCAATACCCGCCGCGGCAGGCTGTCAGCGCTACTATTAGCATCCCCTGGGCATCGTACGCCGCGGGCCGCATCCGACGAGCTGGCGGGCCGGATGCGGCCCGGGGGCCGTACTTTGCCCAGGTCTGTCCTAGCGTCTGGTGCTGCTGCCTCCAGTGTGAGCTGCGTCCACTATCTCTGGCCTGTCAGTGTGTCTCTCTGGCCACTGCACTCCATCTCATTCCCCTCCCTTCCCCCTCCTCTCCTCTCACCTCCTCACTGAGCAGTGAAAGACAGGGATGAGAGCGTCTCTCCCTGTCTGTTTCCTGTCGTGTTGGGGAGCGTGAGTGACATCTCCTAAGAGCATTGGCTAACATGGAGGCAACTACCTGGCAACAGAGGGGGCACTACCTGGGTAACAATGGGGGGACTACCGGCAACAGAGGGGGACTACCTGGCTAACAATGGAGGCACTACCTGGCAACAAAAGGAGGCCCCTACCTGGCAACGGGGCACTACCTGGCAACAATGGGGGCACTACCTGGCAACAATGGGGGCACACCTGGGAACAGAGGGCACTACCTGGCAACAATGGGGGCACTACCTGGCAACAATGGGGGCACTACCTGGCAACAGAGGGGCACCAACGTGGCTAACAATGGGGGGCACTACCTGGCTAACAATGGAGGCACTACCTGGCTACAAGGGGGCCCTACCTGGCTAACAATGGGGGCACTACCTGGCAACAATGGGGGGGCACTACCTGGCAACAGAGGGGCACTACCTGGCTATCAATGGGGGCACTACCTGGCAACAATGGGGCACTACCTGGCTAAAAATGGGGCACTACCTGGCTAACAATGGGGGCACTATTTGGCTAACAATGGGGGCACCTACCTGGCTAACTAAGGGGGCACCTACCTGGGCCCAACTAAGGGGCCATCTACCTGCTAACAAAGGGGGGCATCTACCTGGCTAACAAAGGGGGGCATCTACCTGGCTAAAAAATTTGGCCCCTACCTGGCTACAGAGAGGGCATCTATTTTGCTACAAGGGGGCAATCTACCTGCCCGTAAGGGGCACTACTGGTTATGGGGGCTACTACCTGGCTATAAGGGCATCTACCTGGCTTTCTTCCAAAGCCGTTATGCAATTAGGTGGAGTGGGTGTGGCTTTTTGAAGGGGCGTGGCATACCGACAAGGTGGGCGTGTCCATGAAAATTTCTGCTACGCGCGCCGCCCACTAATATCTCCTGCTTTTTCATTTTCAAAAGTTGGCAACTATGCTATATGGTCACTGTATGGTGGTATATACAGTCTGCAGAGCCTGTGTACAACTGCTATCTACTCCTATATGGTCACTGTATGGTGGTATATACATTCTGCAGAGCCTGTGTACAACTAGTACTACCCCCATATGGTCACCGTATGGTGGTATATACAGTCTGCAGAGCCTGTGTACAATTGCTATCTACTCCCGTATGGTCACTGTATGGTGGTATATACAGTCTGCAGAGCCTGTGTACAATTGCTTATCTACCCTAAATTGGTCACTGTATGGTGGTAATATAAAAGTTCTGCAGAGCCATGTACACTGTGTTTACCACTATAAAGGTCACTGTATGGTGGTATATACAGTCTGCAGAGCCTGTGTACAACTGCTATCTTTCTCCCCATATGTCACTGTATGGGGTATTTACAGTCTGCAGAGCCTGTGTACAACTAGTACTACCCCCATATGGTCACTGTATGGTGGTATATACAGTCTGCAGAGCCTGTGTACAATTGCTATCTACTCGCTCCCCGGGGCCCGGCCGCACATCCGGTCCCTAAGCGCCCGGGACCTGCGTCCCGAGCGCTCAGAGACCGGCCCGGGAGTCGGGGACTAATGTCCTCCACTCCCGGGGCTGCGCGGTGTCAGCGGAGCACAGCGCCCACTAGCGCTGCGCTCCGCTGATTGCCCGCCCGGGGAACGCGTAGGCCTTCAGCCTGCCGGGCGCCGCCCCTACTGCTGACCCTAGGCGGCGCGGGGGACGTCACTTCACCGCGCCGCCTATGCAGGGGGGCAGGAGCCGCGGGAGCTCGGAGTGGCCGGGACCTGCCAGGAGCGGAAGCCGGATCCAGGTAAGTGGCTATTTTTTTGTTTTTTTTAAACTACCTAGGGGGCTCTGGCTACTAAAGAGGCCCTCGCTACTAAAGGGGCCCTCGCTACTATAGGGGACCTGGCTACTAAAGGGGCCCTCGCTACTATAGGGGCCCTGGCTACTATAGATGACCTGGCTACTATAGGGGCCCTCGCTACTAAAGGGGCCCTCGCTACTATAGGGGCCCTCGCTACTATAGGGGCCCTCGCTACTAAAGGGGCCCTCGCTACTATAGGGGCCCTCGCTACTAAAGGGGCCCTCGCTACTATAGGGGCCCTGGCTACTATAGGGGACCTGGCTACTAAAGGGGTCCTGGCTAACAAAGGGGCCCTGGGTACTAAAGGGGCACTGGCTACTAGGGCACCGGCTAACATAGGGAGGCCCTGGCTACTAAAGGGGGGGCCTGGCTATCTAATGGGGGGCCCTGTCTAAATAGAGGGGCGCCCTGGCTACTAAAGAGGTGGCCCTGGCTATCTAAAGGGGCCCTGGCTAACAAAGGGGGACCCTGGCTAACTAAAGTGGGGCCCTGGCTATCTAAAGGGGGGCCCTGGCTATCTAAAGGGGCCCTGGTTACATAAAGGTGGGCCCTGTCTATCAAAGGTGGGCCCTGACTAACAAAGGTGGGCCCTGACTACCTAAAGGGGGGCCCTGACTACCTAAGGGGGTCCTGACTACCTAAAGGGGGTTCTGGCTACATAATGGGGGTCCTGGCTACATAAAGGGGGTCCTGGCTACATAACGGGGAGCCTTGGCTACATAACGGGGGGTCCTGGCTAACAAAGGAGGCCCTGGCTACATAAAGGGGGCCCTGGCTACATAAAGGGGGTCCTGGCTACATAACGGGGAGCCCTGGCTACATAAAGTGGGGCCCTGGCTACCTAAAGGGGGCCCTGGCTACCTAAAGGGGGCCCTGACTACCTACACACTAGCTAAAGAGTGGGCCCTGACTTCCTGCACACTAGCTAAAGGGTGGGCCCTGGCTTCCTGCACACTAAAGGAGGCCCCTAACTGCCTGTATACTACCTAAAAGAGACCCCTAACTGTCTGTATACTACCTAAATGAGGCCCTAACTGCCTGTATACTACCTAAAGGGGGATCCTAACTGCCTGTATACTACCTAAAGGGGGTCCATAACTGCTTGAAGCCTATATAAAGGGGACCCTAACTACCTACAGCTTACCTAACTGGGGGAAACCACCTACCTACAGCCTAACTAATTGGGGAAATCACCAACATTTTACCTACAAACCTAATAAATGGAGTCCCCAACCTAAAGAACCATCAACTTGCCTAACTGGGGCCCCTTTTTCTAACTGGGGGCTGTTTTTCCTTCCCACACCTGGTAGGTTTCCCCCCCAACCAACCCGGGGGCCGGGGGTTTTCCAACCTTTTTCCCCGGGGGGCCTATCTAGTTTTCCTGGTGGGCCCTTGGCCCAAATTTTCCCAATTACCTTGGGGCTTGCCACTTACCTGGGGAATAAAATTGAGAGGGGAAACAACCCGGGGGGTTAGTTCTCTCCCCCCCCCTTCCCAACCCCCTTTGGATACTAAAGGGCCCCTTTTAAATTATGGGTTGTACCTGCTTCCCCCCACTGGGAAGATTGTACAGAGGGGGGAATAGGTAAAGGATTCCCGGAAAATTTAGGGGAATTTTGGGTTTTTTGGTGTTTTAATTTCTACAGGAATTTTGGGTTTTGGGCCCGGGGGGGAAAATCCAAAAATGGCGGTGTGGAACCGGAAAGCAGAAGAAAAGGGAATAAGAAAGACTCAAGAGAAGGGGAACACCATCAGGTTTAACGTCCCCTTTGAGTCCCTGGATTTCGGGGTTTTTTTTACTTCTATAATTTTGGGTCAACGCTGTATTTTATTAAATGAAAAGCATGGTGACCCGAGCTGGGGTCTGGGCCTCTATTTGGGGCTGTATATGGTGGTGTTTAGGTTATACCTTTAGGTAAAAGAGTCAGAAATTTATGAAATATTTACCAAATTATAGTTAGTATAGAGTTAATTTCCCGTATTTTATATCAAATAAAGTAATTTACCTTTATGGTTTTCAAAGTGTTCATCTTTCTGTTTTTTAGCTGACTCGAAGGCCCCTTCTTGGGGTCCAAAAAAGGGGACAAACCCGTTTACACACATAGTCTGAGTTTGTATCTCTTCTATTGTATGTATTTTTTGGGAGTATTTTTTGACTGAAAACACCCAAAAAGATGTTTTTTTCATTGTCCCTTTGTTCAGGGTTTTTTGTGTGTTTTTGGTTTCCTTGTGTAAATTACCCCCTTTGGGCTGACTGGTCCTCTTTTTTGTGCATGGCAAGAAACAAAAACACCTTTTGTATACTCTTTAAAATGATTCAGCATTTTGGTTTTGGGAGAAAATGGTCCGCCCTTTTTTTTAAAAGGTGGATATATCTATCTTGAATTTCCAAACCCTGAAAGTCAAACCTTCCTTCCTGGGATTTGGGGCCGAGTGATATTTGCTCCCCTCTTTTTCCGGGTTTTCTATGGCGGAAGGGTTTGCGGATTCGGATTTCCCAAAACTGGTTTAAGTGTGTTTAAATTTTATTTAAATTTTATTACTTCTATTTTTTTCTGTACATTCTTTTCCCTTTTTTTCGGAATCATTTTTTTGTTTTTAAATTTTTTCAAACTTGATTGAATTTTTGAACATTGTAAAAAATAAACTTAGGGATATATCCCCTTTTTTGACTGGTTAATCTTCTAAAAAGCTTTTTATTCCGAACTTGTTTTTAAAAAAAAAATTAAAAAAACATTGGCAAAACAAATCTTTTTACCACTATTTGGGGCCCCTAAAAAGGCGGTGTTGTAAATTATACCTTGGGGGCGGTGGTGACCACTATTTGGGGGGGTTTTTCATATGGTTTTGTTGTAGGTTATACCTGAGCTGGTGTCTGAAACCCCTATGTGGTCCTAAAATTTGGGAAATTTTTGTAGGTTTTTACCTGGCTGGTGTCTGACCTCTATGGGTTCTTATATGGTGGGGGTTGTAGGTTAAAAACCTGACTGGTGTTTTGACCCATCTATGGGTTCCTTCCAATTTTGGCCCGGGGTTTAGGTTAACCCGGTTTTGGGGTTGACCACTAAGTGGGGGCTTATATGGGGGTTTTGTTTGGTTTTACCCGAGCTGGTGTGTGGACCCCATTGTGGTTCCCATATGGGGGGTGTTGTAGGTTTTCCCGAGCTGGTGTTTGGGCCTCTATGTGGTCTCTATATGGAAATGTTGTAGGTTAACCTGAGTTGGGGTCTGACCTCAAAGGGGGTCTCTTTGGTGGTGTTTTTTAGGTTAAAACCGAAACTGGTTTTCTGACCTCTATGTGGGGCTCTATATGGAGTGTTGTAGGGGGATACCTGAGCCTTTTTTAGTTGGACCACAAAAAGGGCTCTATAAGGTGGTGTTGTAGGTTGTAACCCGACCCTGGTGTCCGACCTCTATGTGGTCCTCTATATGGTTGGTGTTGTAGGTTTACTGTGCTGGTGTCTGACCTCTATGTGGTCTCTATATGGTGGTGTTGTAGGTTATACCTGAGCTTGTGCTGACCTCTATGTGATTTCTATATGGTGGTGTTGTAGGTTATATCTGAGCTGGTGTCTGACATCTATGTGATCTCTATATGGCAGTGTTGTAGGTTATACCTGAGTTTGGTGTCTGCCCTCTATGTGAACTCTGTATGGCGGTGTTGTAGGTTATACCTGAGCTGGTGTCTGCCCTCTAAGTGGTCTCTATAAGGTGCAGTTGTAGGGTATAACAGAGCTGGTGTCTGACCTCTATGTGATTTCTATATGGTGATGTTGTAGGTTATACCTGAGCTGGTGTCTGACCTCTATGTGGTCTCTATATGGCAGTGTTGTAGGTTATACCTGAGCTGGTGTCTGACCTCTATGTGATTTCTATATGGCGGTGTTGTAGGTTATACCTGAACTGGTGTCGGACCACTGTGTGGTCTCTATATGAACCATATACAAATAAGTCCAACCGTAAATAGTAAATTGAACTTTTTAGGGTGAGAACCACCTCTCAAGAACGAACTGCTCTCCATAAATATAGACTAGAAAAACATCAGAGGACGAAGGTGAAATAGTTAAAAAATTACAAATACATCTTTTTAATGCATACATAAAAATTACAGTGGTTTTTAAAAAATAGGCACATCAAGGAGTCCAAGAAAAACTCCAGGCTTATGTAATTCAAAACATGCATGAATTGTATAGATGGAAATATATATAAGGTGCTCCAATCAATGTACAGGGAAGTATAGCTAAATAAAACCCTTGCAATAATAGACAGATGAGGTAAGTAGTATAAGTAATATAGAAGGGTATGCAATAACCTTTAATTAGAGAACTTCAAAAAATAGTTATGGTGTACTTCAAAAATACAAGAGATCCCAGCATGAAAAAATCATGCACAAAGTATATGGATCAAATGTGTATGGGGTTCTCCAAGAAATGCTAGAAAGCGGGAAACCATGGGTCCAATATATATCACATGTAGACAAATAGTGCCAATAGTATATCAAATATAGCAATAAGATACTCCATGGATACAAACTGCAGGTAAGTATGGAAGTATACTCAAAAAAAGAGGGTTTCACCAGCATGGAAGAATGACAGCCCGGACCGCAACGCGCGTTTCGCGTTATGCTTCCTCAGGGGGTGTTTGTACTGGGATATCCAATGTGTTTAAGTATCTCCAGATGAATGGCGTAACAGCTGCGACTGACTGCGGCGCATGCGCCGTGCTCGAAGGGAGACGGACAACCATATGCCCCGCTTCCGGCCGTCATGCGCAAGTGCGCATGCGCGGATGCAAAACACATCCGGACACGCGCACCGCACATCAAGACGCCGGAGCGAGAGCTGGCGTCAGAATCCCCGCACGGGGCATGCGCACAATGCGCTCGCTGGAAGATATGTATATGGGTGACATGAAATGTCACAGAACAGATAAATGTAAATAGGCAACCCATCTAAAATCTACAAAATGAGATTAGCACACAAGGTAAGAGGAATATGTAATATGACTAGAGGCATATACCAATAATATCACCATCAAGAATATAAAGATAGACGATATATATGCATACATCCAATAACATTAGAAACAATGTGACCATCTCAACCTAAGTCATTCAAAGTGCCATCTCACAATAATAGCAGAAAAAACAATATTACACGATGCACATAAAAGTTGTATCCAAATGTTGAGTAAAAGATGATAGATAGTCCAAGGTTTCAAAAATTCAGATCCGGCGTCATTGTCAGTTACGAAAAGGGGTTCCTATCGAAAGGCTATATATAGATGGACATATATATAATCTGGAGATAAATAAACAAAAAAGCTGAAGTTAAAAACAAGATAAAAACAAAATGACGGTGACGAGACAAGGAGAGATCTACAGGCAAAATATCGAGCAATCTAGAAGCCATAAGCTTCGATTAGAATCTATGAGGTCAAATTTAGAGAAAACAAAAAAAAAGAAGAAAAAAACATGCAAAGAGAGCAAACCAAGGACTTTTCATAAAAATGACGCAAAGCTTAACTTTTCATTGAGTCCATTAGGTGACATTGAATTTAAAGATATGATCCACCTAGTCTCCCTTTGCTCAAGGCAGCGCATCGCATTACCGCCTCTAATCCCAAGATGGACCAGGTCAATACCACACACTTTCAATCCCTTAGGGTCACAATTTTTGGTATTTTAAAAAATGTCTAGGCAAAGTTTAATTTTTTCCGTGCCCCTCAGTTCCCTGGGCAGCTATTATATCTCGCACATGTTCGCGTAGGGGGGGTTTTTTCAGCTCCCGTGTAGTCACTCCAACATACACTTTGGAACAAGGGCAATGGGCCAAATATATGACATTCTTAGTACCACATGTAATGTAGTGACGGATCTGGAAAGTGCGGGTATTGTCCATCGTTGTAAATTCTTTAGTCCTAAACATATTGGGACATGCTACACACCTCCCACATGGAAAAAAGCCTTGTGTAGGTCCTCTTGAGCTAAAGGGGTTTAGTTGTTGGCGAATATAATGGCTCTGTACAAGTAAGTCGCCAAGATTCTGCGACCTCTTCGCTGTCATGAGGGGAAATTTGGAGATAACATCTGCCAAGACTGGGTCTGTTTGTAGTACAGACCAATGCCTTCCAAGAATCCCCCGCAAGGCGGACCATTGATGGTTATATGTAGTGATAAAACGTACAGTATTATCATTGGGTTTCTTTTTGGATTGTAACAAATTGTCACGAGGGGTTTTTTTAGCCCGATAATACGCCTTTTTCAAGCATCTTTTGCTGTAGCCCCTATCCAAAAATCTATCACGTAGGTCCCTTGCCTGAGACTCAAAAGAAGCATCAGAGGAACAGATCCTTCGAACACGAAGGAACTGTCCCACCGGGACGGCCCTGATAGTAGAAGGATTATGGAATGATGAAGCATGTAACAAAGCATTGACTGAGGTATCTTTGCGATACACATCAGTTTGTAACACCCCATTTATGTCAACCTCAATGAGGATGTCAAGGAATTCAATTCTCTTCTCGTCCGCTTTGAAGGTTAGCTTAATATTGCGCGCATTGGAATTCAATTTACCCATGAGCGCAATAAGCTGAGCCATAGTACCCTTCCAAAGCAACAGAATGTCATCTATGTACCTCAACCAGCACAAAATTTGATCTGCCTCCACAATCTCATCATCTTGAAAGATGTGCTTCTCCCAGTAACCAAGGAACAAATTGGCATACGCGGGAGCGCAAGCCGCTCCCATCGCAGTTCCCTGGCACTGGATATAAAACACATCTCTAAATACAAAGAGGTTATGTGTCAGGATGAATTGTAACAATTCAAGAATTAGTTTACATAAATCTCCATTCAGACTACTGAATTTAAGGAAATATTCCACTGCTTCAAGACCGTCCCGGTGTCTAATACTAGTATATAAGGACTCAACATCCGCTGTAACTAGGAGTACCCCTGGTTCAATATTGGCCCCGTCGATCCGCCTCAGGACGTCCGTAGTGTCACGTACGTACGATGGTAATAGTTCCACTAAAGGTTTCAAATAGTGGTCAATAAATTTACAAACAGTATCGCAAAGTCCTCCTATACCTGACACTATTGGACGCCCGGGCGGATCGACGGGGTCCTTGTGAACCTTAGGGAGCAAATAGTGGGAATCCTAGGAAACTTAACCAAGAGGTTATCACAGACCTTCTTGGGGATAATCCCCAGTTGATAGGCCCTGTCCACGATCTCATATAATTCCCCAGAAAAGACTTGAATGGGATTATACGATAGTTTTTTATACGTTTGTTTATCTCTAAGTTGGCGCATAGCCTCTCTCTCATATTTCTCAGTAGGCCAAACCACTACATTTCCCCCCTTATCCGCTGGTTTAAAAACGACGTCAGTCATTGACTTCAACTCTTTCAAGGCTACCCTCTGTTGTCTGGTAAGATTATCCCAATTACGATGTTCAGAGAGTCTTTTCAAATCCTTACATACTAGTCTCACAAAAATTTCAATCTGTGGACATAGGGATAAGGGGGGAAAAGCAGATGACTTAGGAAAGAGGCTTGGGGGGAAAGTACCTGGTCTAAAATCACCCTGTTCAGACAGGAGTTCCTCCAGGATACCCACAGCATTCCTCTCCTCCCGGGTCGGAAATGTCCCAATCATTTCCTTATTTGCGTGTAATTTTTTCAAAATCAGCTTGCGTGCAAATAGGTGAAGGTCTTTTAGGACTGTGAAAAAATTAAAATGATTAGTGGGGGAGAATGTAAGACCTAAACCCAAAACCTCTAACTGTATTTCAGAAAAAGTATGTAAAGACAAGTTGATCACCTTCAATTTATTTTTCTTGGGATTTTTTGCTTCCTGTGGAGGAGGTATTGTGTAGTATCTCGGAGGGTTCCTGTCTCTCTTAGGGTAATTAGAGTTGTCACCCTGAGCACCAGTTTGACTACGTTGGACTCGTTTATACTCATCATGGGAGACTGTGGAGGACATAGATCCCGATCTGGACCTTGAGTGTGATCTTTCTCTACTCTGTCTCCACCTATACATGCGTCCATGTTGTAGGTCATTGGCGTCTCTTTGGAGCTTTTTAGCTTTGGCTTCACAGATTTTTTTTCTCCCATTTAGATCACTTATTACCTCAGCATTTAGGCTGTCTAGAGACTCCTTAGACAGTGAGTCTCCAATTTTCTTCTGAATGTCGCCAACTCGACTTCAATCTCATCTAGGGCCTTACTGTTTAATTGAATCAAAAGGTCTTTGAAACCTAGGGAAACAGCCATTGGCCAGCTCCTCCCATTTTTTCCTTAAATGTATCGTCATCTATCAAAAAAGAGGGGAGGGATCTGACTCTAAAGGCCTCTTGGTATTAACCCCTCTTTGCAGGTATCTCTCTAAAAAATGCTTTGTTCCACCATGTTTTAATTCTCTTGTGGAGTAAGTCACGCCATTTAGACTGCAACTCCCTTGTCTCCGCACCGTCACTGCTTAAAATCAAGTTTGGATCCTCCTTGAAAACCTCATTAAGTTTTTGTGCCCAGGAGTGATCCCGGGATCGAAAATCCATCATATAGGTAAAGTTGGACACTGTGAAATAAACACAGAAAAAAGTTATGAACCATATACAGATAAGTCCAACCGTAAATGGTAAATTGAACTTTTTAGGGTGAGAACCACCTCTCAAGAACGAACTGCTCTCCATAAATATAAACTAGAAAAACATCGGGAGGACGAAGAGTGTATAGTTCAAAAATTACAATACATTTTTTATTAATGACATACATAAAAATTACAGTGGTTTATTAAAATAGGCCAATCAAGGAGTCCAAGAAAACTCCAGGCTTATGTAATTCAAAACATGCATGAATTGTATAGATTGGAAATATATATAAGGTGCTCCAATCAATGTACAGGGAAAGTATATCTAAAATAAACAACTTTCAATAATAGACAGATGATGTAAGTAGTATAAGTAATATAGAAGGTATGCAATAACTGTAATTAGATAACTGCAAAAATAGTTATGGTGTACTTCAAAAATACAAGAGATCCCCAGCATGAAAAAAATCATGCACAAAGTATGTAGATAAAATTGTGTATGGGGTCTCCAAAAATAAATGCTAGAAAGCAGTATCCATGGGTCAATATATATCACATGTAGACAAATAGTGCCGATAGTATATCAAATATAGCAATATAGATACTCCCATGGATACAAACTGCAGGTAAGTATGGAAGTATACCTCAAAAAAAGAGGAGATCACCAGCATGGAAGAATGACAGCCCGGACCCCAACGCGCGTTTCGCGTACTGCCCTGTACATTGATTGGAGCACCTTATATATATTTCCATCTATACAATTCATGCATGTTTTGAATTACATAAGCCTGGAGTTTTTCTTGGACTCCTTGATGTGCCTATTTTAATAACCACTGTAATTTTTATGTATGTCATTAATAAAGATGTATTTGTAATTTTTGAACTATACACTCTTCGTCCTCTGATGTTTTTCTTTTTTTTGTGGTCTCTATATGGTGGTGTTGTAGGTTATACCTGAGCTGGTGTATGACCACTATGTGGTCTCTATTTGGTGAAAGTTGTTTGGTTATACACTGGCTGGTGTCTGACCTCTAGTGGTCTCTATTTTGGCGGTGTTGTAGGTTATACCTGAGCTGGGTTCTGATCTCTATGTGGTCTCTTTATGGTCTCTATATGGCCGGTGTTGTAGGTTATACCTGAGCTGGTGTCTGAACCCCTATGTGATTTCTTTTATGGCGGTGTTGTAGGGTTATACCTGAGCTGGTGTCTGACCTCTATGTGGGGTCTATATGGCGGTGTTTTTAGGTTATACCTGAGCTGGTGTCTGATCTCTATGTGGGTCTCCCATATTGGTCTCTATATGGGCGTGTTGTAGGTTATACCTGAGCTGGTGTCAGATCACTATGTGGGTCTCTATTGGCAGTGTTGTAGGTTATACCTGATCTGGTGTCTAACCACTATTTTGGTCTATATGTGGCGGTGTTAGAGGGTTAGACACCATCAGGTATAACCTACAACACCGCCACAATTAGGCCACATAGTGGTCAGACATCAGCTCAGGGATAACCTACAACACCGCCATATAGAGCCACAAGTGGTCAGACCCAGCTAGGTATAAACCCACAACCCGCCCTAAGGAACCCTTTGTGGTCAAAACCAGCTAGGTATAACCTTAAACATGCCATATGGACCACATAGATTAGACACCAGCTCAGGTATAACCTAATGTGGTCTCATTGGCAGTTTTGTAGGTTTACCTGAGCTGGGTCTGACCACTATATGGTTCTATATGGCGGTGTTGTAGGTTATACCTGAGCTGGTTCTGACCACTATTGGGGCTCTATGTGGCGGGGGTTGTAGGGGTTTTAAACCCGAGCGGTGTCTAACCTCATGTGGTCTCTTAGGGGGGTGTATAGTGGCGAGTAATGTGTCCCCTTTTTAAGAGTGAGGAAAACCGATCCCGTGATAGGGGTTAGACTTCTTTTTGTGGTGTTTTTTTTTAGAAGGGGGGTGAGGTGCGTGACCCGGGAAAAAGTGGAGGGGGAATTGTATGTGGGCGGAGGGGGATTTGGATGGAGGTACTTAGCCATGCATTTTTTTTCTTTTAAATTTTTAGACTGACAAAAAAGTGTGAACATTTAAAACACAATACAGTTCTGTTTTGCACACTGTATTATGTGGTAAAATGGGCAAATTTATGTCCGAGAGGCCGGTTATATTTTCATGTACGGTATGGTGGGCCCCCCAAGATCAATTCCCCTGTGGGCCCCAGACCCCCCAGTCCGACACTGCCTGTGTACAACTGCTATCTACCCCCCATATTATGGTCACTGTCTGGCTGGAATGTTAGGAGTGTAATGGTTTATATTCAGGATCAGTATGGCTGTATTATTCAGTCACTATGTGGTGGTGTTATATGGTCATGGTGCTGTGGTGTTATTCAGTTGCTATGTGGTGGTGTTATGTGGTCATGGTTTTGTGGTATTATTCAGTCAGTATGTGGTGGTGGTGGTGGTGATGGTGTCATAGTGTGGCAGAATTATTTGATCTCTGTATAGCGGTATCATTGATAATTAGTCGGGGTGTGGTCAGTAACAGTACGGGGATATTTGCTCCTTGTATATTGGTATTATGTGGTCACTGAATGACCATTATATAGAGGTGTAATCCACAGAACATTGTCTTACAGCAATTTGTATGGACTTCTGTGTATACAATACATTACTTTATATAATTACCTATTTACAGACCCTAGTGGCGCCGCTGTTGTGTTGGTGCTGGTCTTCTGGAGGGGCGGGGCATGATTTTGTTTGGTGGGGTGTGCTTAGAGGCGTGTCCTGGTATGATGTCATTTGTTTGGGTGGGGCCAGAGGCGTGGCTAATGTGTCCCTATTTGCAATCTCTAAATGTTGTGAGGTATGGGACAGGGAGGGGCAGAGTTAGAGGACAGGGAGGGAGGGGGGCCGTTTTGGGGGGGGAGGGGGCCGTTTTGGAGGACGGGGGGGCTAGGACTGGGCAAAAGCTTTGAGCACTTACTTTGAGCAGAAGGATTCACTACACAGCGCTGGGGCCGACTATCAGGGCCGGGACAAGGAATTTTGGTGCCCTAGGCGAGTACAGCCAATGGCGCCCCCCCCCCCCCCCCTCGCTCTCAAAAAAAATGCCCCCCACACACTAATTCCTCTCGCCCCTGCGCCAGGTCCTGTCACTAATTTTCTGCGTATCCCACATACCTCCTGTCCATCTCCTCAGCAGTCACTGCACAATGAAAATCAGCCCTGACAAATTTGCGTTTTTAAAATTCGCTCCCCTCCATATGACAGTGAAATACCCCTAATAACAGTCACCAAATAATCCACCAAAACATGAAGCAAATCTACCAGACACTGCAGTTACATTTAGTGACTCATCGGAGACATCATTTCTGATCGGCGTCGTTCACTTTCCCTTCTCTTCTCCATCCGGTTCACACCTTCTCGCTGATTGCTCCCGGCCACGACTCGTCCCTGCAGATTTGGACACAAATATCTTAGAATCCTCACATTTCCAGTAACTCCTTAATTATAGGTATATAAGTCCCCTCAGTTAGACAGGTATATACAGTAGATATGCCCTCTCAGTCAGGCAGGTATATGTATATATGTCTCCTCAGTCAGACAGGTAGGTATATAAAGATAGAGGCACTCAGGCAGGTATATATCTATAGGGGCTCATGCAGGCGTATGGGGGCCACCTTCGTATGGGGGCCTCAGGCCGGCGTATGGGGGCCACAAGCAGGCGTAGTGGGACACAGGCAGGCGTATAGGGCCAAAGGAAGCGTAGGGGGGCCACAGGCAGGCATAGGGGGGCCACAGGCAGGCATAGGGGGGCCACAGGCAGGTGTACGGGGGCCACAGGCAGGCGTATGGGGGCCACAGGCAGGTGTATGGGGGCCACAGGCAGGCAAATGGGGGCCACAGGCAGGCATATAGGGGTCACAGGCGGGCATATAGGGGCGACATGCAGGCGTATGGGGCCACAGGCAGGCGTATGGGGGCCACAGGCAGGCGTAGGGGGCCACAGGCCGGCAGGTAAAAATAACAACATTAATACTCACCTTACCTCTGTCCCAGCTGCGCGCTCCTCTTCTGTCCCGGCCGCACGCTCCTCTTCTGTCCCGGCCGCGCGCTCCTCTTCTGTCCTCTTCTGTCCCAGCCGCGCGCTCCTCTTCTGTCCCGGCCGCGCGCTCCTCTTCCGTCCGACACTGGAGACGTGATGATGTCATCACGCCTCCAGTGCCGGGGCGCTCTTCCTGCAGCTCCTCGGGCGCACGGCCTATGACGCGCTGTGCGCCCGAGGAGAGGCAGCGTCGCGATGACATCGCTTCATCGCGACGCTGCCGGCGGAGCCGCACGGGGCCGCGGCGGGTCCTCAGCGCTGTCAGGACCCGGCGGCCCCGCAGTGTCAGCCCTGCAGCTTACCGGAGGATCCAGCGATCCTCCGGTGAGCGGGTCCGACACTGTCTGCGGAGGGGAGCGCTCGCTCTCTCCCCGCAGAAGGGGTCAAAGAGACGTCGGGGGCTTCAGGCCCATGGCAGCAGCCTGGACCCCGGCGGGGTGGGGCCCCCTGCCTGCGCCCCTTAGGGATAGGCAGAGGTAGGGCCCTGGGCGATCCCCCCTTTTTTTCCCTCCCCTTCGCCCGGGGCCCGCCACTATTCCACCATGATGGAGGGGGCGGACCCAGAGACACTGGGAGCTGTGCACAAGAAGCCTCTCCTGTCAACAAACTATGGTGGCGGAGGGGGGTGAAGTGGGGTTGGGGGCTGCGGAGGGTAGAGGGGTTGGCCAAAGGGCCCCCTGAGGTGTATGCTGAAAACGGGCATTAAGCCCTTGTCTCGGACGGGGCCACACCCCCTGATTCGGCAAAAACCCGCCCAAAACCGGGACATTGGGAGGTATGGATATGCAGAGAAATACATAGGTAGTATATGAACAGATATGAGATAAAAATGATGAAGTTAATAGATTGAGATAGATATAGGGGTAATGAAAATAGGATTAGATATGAGGTGATGTGTGTCTGTGCCCGACTGGGTGTGTCTGGGCGGGTGGGCCCAGGTTTTACCTTCTAACGCGCTGGTCTTGGTCCAGGCCCGGGTTTGGGTGACATGGGGGCATCCCTGCATCCCTCTCCCCGGAGGGGTAAGGGGGGCACAACATTTTAGTTGGGGGGGGGGCAGAAATTAGTTTTTTAATTTCTTTTCTTTCCGTCTGTTTTTCCTCCTGCTAATTTTTTGTCTAACTTTTTACAGTCACAAAACTTTCGGATGTAGGCTCAATCCCCTGAAGGGCCCAAATGTAACCACAGGGAGTGTAAAAAATCATAGAAGACAATAACGCGTGCACAAGTGTATAGTATATTTTTCCAGTGGGTCATTTCAAAAAATAACAATTTGGGAAAAAAAATTATATTTACACGGTAAAATAAAAAAACCCAACAGGCCGGGCCCACCTCCTAAAAATGCCCCGAAACCTCTCCATTTAGGAAGGGGGGCCAAACGACTTTTTGCACCTGGGCCCATGAGCCCCTTTGCTCCCCCTGTAGACCAGCATTTAAAATGGAGCCCCCCGACAGATCTGGACAAGTTAAAAAGTCCGGGTGCCACGAGAGAAGTATTGGGGTCGGTGCACACGGTTATATTGAAAAGGATGATGGGCTGTTCTGATCCAGGATTAGGGGGTTTGGCTGCTATAGGGCCCTTTTTGGGGGTAGGTTTTAATCTTGACTCCCCAAATTTTGGGAAA